>JAHWFP010234883.1:103304-127815 GCA_023313725.1 Lithobius niger | reverse complement strand
CCCCCCCCCCCCCCCCCCCCCCCCCCCCCCCCCCCCCCCAGAGTCGTCGGCCACTCCCTGATGTCTTAGTTACGCCACTGGTCTTGTATACTGAAAAAGGGTTTTGTACGTTTCATGGGATAATTCAATACAAGGGTTGGATTTTTTTAAATCGAGATCCACTGCCCACCTGACGTAAATTAATCTATTTGGAAACGTCATTGGATTGGGTTTCAGTGTGAAATCTGATCCTCAATAACGTTATAAATGTGTAACTAATAGCTTGTGCGCAACCTCCCACGTTAATAATAATTGAATAAGAACATTGTGCTCGAATAGCGAAGTTTTGGGAAGGAGCAGTGGTAAACATTGAGAATGTCCCAAGTTAATCCCACCGACTAATATTTCGGACGTTAAAAAAAAAACTTGAACATTGCTACCGAAAATAGCAATAATTAATTTTTTTTTTTTCGTTATACGTCTGCAGAATTAGTGTTAGGGTTCTGAAGGCAAATGTTTTGCCTCACTCATTTGAAAAGCCGAGTCATTCTCATCTTGGCGGTAAGACACTCAAGTGGTAGAGTAGATGTAGATGTCTGCATCAATTTCTAATTGGAGCGAAGCGAAGCAGAAGGCCGAGCGTAGCTCCGCTATGAAGACACTCCAATGTAATCTTAGACCGCGTATCACGCGCAAAACCACAAGGACTATGCAAACCAAACTTTGCATGTAGTAGCACGGGAGTCCGGACAAGGTTTATCAAAAGAAAAATCGGGAATCGGACATGGGGTTGAGGAATCATCAGGGTGACAAACTGGACCAATAGCAAGAGCCAAAATCAAAACAACAACGAGACGCGAAGCCGTTTCTCGTTATTCAAGGCATGCGATCGTTAAAAGATTGATTGTTGATGATAAACAGGCGGCGTTAGGCGGTAATAAACCAAATTCAAGATCTTTTCACTTTTCGTCGACCGATTTGGACGTTTGAATACACCATTTTCACGGTTTTTTCACCACCTTTCCAACGGCCCAAACCCAAGCAGCTGTCTCTTATTGTTTAGAAATTACAAGGCAAATCCGATCCGATTCGATTGACAGCCAAACAGCAAAGAAAGCGGAGCCGGCTCTATTATGTCGACAGTGGAACTGATGACGGCCCTAGTTTTATTATAAATAAATAAATAAAAATTTTGCCGCATTAACAGCAGGGTTACCAGAAGGGCAAGCCACTTACAGTGTCCGTGACCTATCTTCAGTTCTCCGCAGAACGAACACGATAATCGATTGTACGTTTTCAGTAGCAGAGTGCCTTGTTGATATCCAAGATGGTTATAAAAACAATGGCGGCCATCGATTAAAGCCACCCCATCCAGGAAGACGTAGCCGCTCACAAAATACTTGCAGGACTTAAGATACACTGCGCACACTATAGAGTGGACCCATCAAAGTTTTTTTTCCTATTCATTCTTTAGTCTCTATTTAAAAAAAATTCTGGTCGTTTCAAAAAAGCCCGTAGACTTAACTTATACCAAGGATGGACCTGAAGTGTGCCGGGGAACGGAGCCCTGACCGCTTCGTCGTTAGTCTGCCGGTTTTGTCATTTCTTTCCTCGAAGACGCAGAAAGTAAATGGCGTTTTCAAGATTTAACCGAGTTTCACAAATCCTTTTATTTTATTCGTCGAAAACGACAGAACCTTTAGCAAGCGGTTAATGCCTCATTCAGCGTGATGTGGTTTGGGCCGACGTAACCTAGGACGGCCCTAACCCGTACCCAGAAACCATGGGTTTGTGTATGCTATTTTTCTTTTTTACTGGATTCTGGGCAAAAAGTAAACAGCGTTTTCAATCCTTTAATTTTAATCGTCCACAACGACAGAACCTGTAGCCAGCGGTTTAATATTAGATTGCATTTACCTGAAGTATTGGTTTTGTCCATTAAAAAGTTACGTTTTCTGTTTATTGCCAACAGTCATTCCGTTTTCAATCATCGAATTATAGTGTCCGCGGCCTATCTTGAGTTCGCCCCAGAACGAATGCAGATAATCGACTGTATGTTTTCGATAGCAGAGCACCTTGTTGATATCCTAGATGGTTACAAAAACAATGGCGGCCGTCGATTAAAGCCGCTCCCTCCAGGAAGATGTAGCCGCTCATAAAATACCTGCAGGACTCAAGTTACGCTACGCGCACAATAGTTTAGTGTTGTTGTTTAGTTTAGTTTGATGGTTGTTACTTGGTAGTGTCTCATAGCGTTGTAATTTATGAAGGACGCATGGCCTCCGGCCGGAGACCTAATAAAATAACTGAACAAAAAATGGCTTCGCCGTTTAAAAAAAAATAACATTAGAGCTAGTATCCCCATACTCACAGCCGTGAAGGTACACGAATAAAACTGATTAGAGTTCACTCGAACGCAACGAAGTATAATTTGAACTCCAATACCAGGAAACAAGGACTGTTTTTGATCAATGGTTATCTCAGAAAGAAAGTCTGTTTTGTGTGAGTGGGTACATGTGTGTATTTTGAGTGCATTTATTGTGAAACAAGCAGACTCCTAGTTAAGGCAGTTTTTTTTTGCTGTGTTCGTGTTTGAAGGTCGTTTGAGGTGGTTAGTTATAGTTCGTTTGAGTAATGACGTGTTCATTTTGTGTATATGCACGTTTATCTTTTTAATTTTGTAGCGTTTTGCTGTTTATGGCGGCTATTTTGTGTGTGTTTGTGGGTTTACGTTTTTCGAATTGGAGTTCAAAGTATAGTTCGTTGCGTTCGAGTGAGCTCTAATCCGTTTTTATTCGTGTACCTTCACGGCTGTGGCCTCGGGCCGGGACCTAATAAAATATATTTGGTTTGATTTGGAGGCCAGTGTGGGACACGTTCTTTTCTGGTGCACACAGTACGCTCGCCAACGGACCAAAATCGCATGCTGCATGACAAAATTTCCAACTTCGTGCAGTTTATTATCGGCTCAGTCGTCTAGCCTGCATTCTATCGTCAGGCTGCATGCAATTGCTGCATTCTGTTCATCAACTAAAATGACATTGCGACTTTATTTATCCCCCTGAATCCAGCACCCTGATCTGGGAAGCTTTCCAGAGTATTTGATGCTTGTACACAGTGGTAATTACGATGGGACCGTACGTGTTTACTAGTGCATGGGAACATTGCGAACAAACACGGGCCAGGGTC
This sequence comes from Lithobius niger, assembly GCA_023313725.1. Classification (NCBI taxonomy): domain Eukaryota; kingdom Metazoa; phylum Arthropoda; class Chilopoda; order Lithobiomorpha; family Lithobiidae; genus Lithobius; species Lithobius niger. The sequence continues at coordinate 124,647 of JAHWFP010234883.1, read as the reverse complement.
GGCACCTGTTCACAGCGATGTCTCATCTCGGTTGTAGATCAACACCAATTGTGCATTAACAGTTGTGCTCCAAACCTGATGTGTCAACGGGTGAAAATGCAGCGAACACACACCATACAGTGCTTCAGCTTACATATTAACAGTGTTGACGTTTGTACACAGTGATGATTTGATTCCGAGGTGTTGGCCCACGGAATAAGACTGGGTTTGTTTACTGAAGCATGAGGATTTGACTCCACACGTCATGAGATTATACAAGACTGGAGTATTCTTTCAAATGGTGTCGGGTCGCAGTGCACATCGCAGTTGTAAGAAACTAACTGGGTGATGGGAAAAACAGGACACGAGGCGCGCTAATTCATGTGTAGGTGCACAAACTGGTGAGAGTGATGATGTCTAGCCTAAGTTAGATTATGTAGTTAGATTATGTACGGCTCCGGGCCAAAGCCTTAATAAAATGTATTCTATTCTAAGACACGTTCTGTATTATTGTGTACGCGGCGTATCTTGAGTCCTGCAAGTATTTTATGAGTGGCTACGTTTTCCTGGAGGGGGCGGCTTTAATCGACGGCCGCCATTGTTTTTTTTTGCAACCATCTTGGATATCAACAAGGTACTCTGTTCCAAAACGTACAATCGATTATCTGTGTTCGTTTTGCGGCGAACTCAAGATAGGCCGCGGACACTATAAGGCGATTTCAAGACGCGGCTCTAAATAAATTTCTCATTACCAGCCATTCCGCATTGATTTTGCAGGCTGATAGCTCGGTTGGTTGGTGTGTCCGTTGTAGAACAGTGGCTGTTCTCCAACTCGTTGTTATTAATGTAGATACATACAAAACTGGAAAAAGCTCCCCCATCACTGAGTGGGCGGCTTCCCTACATGACGATGGCAATGCTATTCATGTTTGGAGTCATACGAAAGCTCCCCCAGCAGTAAGCGGAGAGGCTTCCCTACATAACGCTGCCAATACAAGTTAACTCACAAAATGCTACCAGAGCGGTTCGTGTTTGGTCCATAAGCTGCCCCAACAGAGCGCAGGCAGCTTCACTGCGTAACTCGGCGAATGCGATCTGTGTTTTAAAGGGACACCCGGCCTGCCTTATAACATTACAGCGCGAACCTCGGCTGGGGTGGTAGCTGCGTTCCTCGCATAGCTGCTGTCTCGGTTGGCTTTGGGAATAGTGCACGAGACAGAATCAAGTCAACGATTGTGTCGTCACAAACCGGAATGATTCTCGTATTTTAAAATCACCATTTATAATTTTCTAGGCTAGTGTCTTATAATTTTGCTTTGGCGATCTATAGGAATAATTAATTTTAATTTTTACCGCATTAGTCTATTAGATTTTAGATCTCATGGTAATTATTAGAAAATTAATAGATGTACACACAGAGATGAAACGTCACGATTATTGTACGCGCGCAATGCATCATTTAGTTACGGGTCGTTCTTAGATATAGTTAACAATATTCAACAGAAAATCTCCTAAAAGCCACATTTTAAAACGGTTTTTTAGGAAGGGAAAGACTAACGGTAAGGAAATAGACCTTTGGGGCCGTACTTGATGTGGTGGATCGAGAAAAATGGCACTAGGAGGTATATCCCTTTAAGTTCTTATGGGCAAGCGTCCCAGCTTGTAAGGGCGGCAGCTGTGACGCTTGCCCAGTCTACGCAATGAAGCCGAACCTGTGAGAGGTCGGCTTTAGGCCCTTCTTTATGCACTTACGTTTCGTCGCAGTGGCATGACCCGGATTCGAACTGGTAACCCAATTCGTCTCCAGATCACTGACATAGCGCCCTTATCACCACGGCCACTCCTCCACTGTTAACCTCAACCGTTATTAAGGTCACAGCAGTGACCAAAACTCCATTCGACTGAGAATGCTTGCGGTCATGTGCAATGGAGAAGGAACACAAATAAGTACAAAGGCTCAACGAAGGATTAAATAAATATACACAAATCGCTGTATAAAGGAAAGAAGAACACAAGCCAAAGAGCGAAAATCATACACTAGAAATAAGGTAGTACAGTTGTCTATATTTATTTAATCCTTCGTTGAGCCTTTGTACTTATTTGCGTTCCTTCTCCATTGCACATGACCGCAAGCATTCGCAGTCGAATGGAGCCCTAGTCACTACTGTGACCTTAAAGGGCAATTACATCCATTTTAACATGCATGCTTTACTTTTGGATCACTTACACTATAACTAAACGCAGGAACTGCGGTAACAATACGTTACGTACGTCCGATACAACAATTTAATTACTACATCACCAAAACACGACACGGAGACCGCCATTGTTTTGCTGGAATGCGCAGAAATTAATTCCTTACAGATGTCACTTTTCGATTTCGACTCGCAGCCGATTGAGATAGCTCTATTGGCTGTTAGAGCTCGAGCGTCTGATGGCCCTACCTGGCCACTACAACTGTCGGCCAGCTATATAAGGCCGTCAGACGCTCGAGCTCTCACAGCCAATAGAGCTATCTCAATCGGCTGCGAGTCGAAATCGAAAAGTGACATCTGTCGGGAATTAATTTCTGCGCATTCCAGCAAAACAATGGCGGTCTCCGTGTCGTGTTTTGGTGATGCAGTAATTAAATTGTTGTATCGGACGTACGTAACGTATTCTTACCGCAGTACCTGCGTTTAGTTAAATGTGTAAGTGATCCAAAAGTAAAGCATGCATGTCAAAATGGATGTAATTTCTATTTCTGCGCGTTCCAGCAAAACAATGGCGGTCTCCATGTCGTGATTTGGTGATGCAATAATTAAATTGTTGTATCGGACGTACGTAACTTATTCTTACCGCAGTTCTTGTGTTTAGTTATTGCGCAAATGATCCAAAAGTAAAGCATGCATGTCAAAATGGATGTAATTGCCCTTTAATAACGGGTTCAGTGAGTCATCTTTATGCCAGTGGAGGAGTGGCCATGGTGATAAAGGTGCTATGACAGTCATCTGGGGACGAATTGGGTTGCCAGTTCGAATCCGAGTCATACCACTACGACGAAACGTAAGTGCATAATGGTGGCTTACTGTACTACATTTCTAGTGTATGATTTTCGGTGTTTGGCTTCTTCTCCTTCTTCCATTGTATAATTTATAGCCATTTGTTTATATTTATTAAGCGCTTCGCATCATTGCTGTCAAATGTCAGCTCACCAAAACGATAAAGAAAAAAAAATAAAAGGAAGTCTCAACGCGCACCGCGAGCCTTGTTAGGGGAGGACCCCGATCGAAGCGAGCAGTCACAACCGATCGGCCACTGTGGTCGGCTACCAGTCATACTGATCATATTGATACCGGATCAAATCCCTCAACCGACCTCAACTTAAAAACAATAGTACAAAAGAGCGTGGGACGATGAGAAAGAGATATCTACGAGCTACAAAAAGTGATCATAGGCGCCGGTGCCGTGATGGGGGGTCTTCACCACTTTTGCAGTTTAGCCTATTTTTGAGTTTAGCATATTTTTGGCCCAACCACTTCTTCCAGTATAAATGGTTGTTTCGTAAATTTTCATTTTAAATCTGGCTTATTTTTATTATTTTTTTCCAGTGTATGGCTATTAAAAAACAATTACTGTTAATTTACGTTTCAGTAAATTAACTGAAATGGAATATAAAATAGGTGTCGGCTAATAGGCTTACACCTTGTTGAAGGCCCAAGCAGTAGACGTTAAGTGGAAGAACCACCATCGTGTCAGTTCTTTCTTGCTGCAGGAAACCGGAGTACCCAGAATAAACCCTCGTACAACGGGCGGGAAAAAACCGGAGAAAAACCCGTACATATACACACTTCCCTTCATCAGGGTCGAACCCGGATCTGTAAGAAGCCAGGATGTACAGCCGGGACCAAGACGTCTATCGAATACGACGCCCCAGTTCTCGCGGCCACCCGTGAACTTTTAGTTACTTAGGCTGGGAGTCGACGGCATGCTTAAAGGGACACCCGGCCTGCCTTTTAACATTTCGCCTGCCTTATAACAGTTTGCGCTGGTCGCCTTCCGCGTATATACGAACACCAAAGGTCATCTGAGGTAGTAGCTGCGTTGAAGAAAGTAGCTACTGTCTCATTTGGCATTGTGCGTAATAGACGAACCAGCATGAACGCATTAATCGTGTCGTCACAAACCGGAATGATTCTCGTATTTTAACATAACAATTTATAATTTTCGAAGCTAGTTTCTTGTAATTTTGCTTCGGCGACCTATTGCAATAATTAATTTAAACTTTTACCGCCTTACGCTTTTAGATTTTTGATCTCGTAGGAATTTAGTACATGCACACACAGAGATGAAACGTCATGGTTATTCTAAGCGCGCAATGCATCATATAGTTACGGGTCGTTCGTAAATAAAGTTCCATTGTATTCAACAGGAAATCTCCTAGACGCCACATTTAAAAAAAGGATTTTTAGCAAGGGAAAGACTAACGGTAAGGAAATAAATCTTTGGGACCGTACTTAATGTGGAGGATCGAGAAAAGTAGCGCTGGGAAGTATATCCCTTTGAAACGAAGTGAAACGCGTGCGTATCTTGACATAGGCTTGGAGCGACCTTGGGAAAAGATAACTTTCCTTCAAGGTAGCATCCAACCATCACGGTTGCTCAGAGGTCGCACGGGGCCTACGGCTCTAAATATTCTGTCGGCCTACCTAACACCTTTCTGCGAGATTAGTATGCTTAGGGCCCATGTTTACTTTATTGCTTTTTTAAGGCCTTTTCGTGTTTGTTAGTAGTACCATGGGTAGGACCTTGTCAGTAGGGCCCCGTTCAGGACTTTCGTAAGCCAGTGTCTGTGTGCAACTGACCACACTGAACGTCTTTTTTGTGGTTTTAATTTTTATCCTGGGCCACCTTGACGCACGGGCCTAGGGACAGAATCCACACTTGCTTCCCCCTCTGGTCAGCCTGTATACCATTAACCTGTTTGTTATTATACCTTACGTGACTTGACTTTTCGAACGCACGCAAGGCGCGCCCGTTCACTTAATGTAAGGAACTAAACATCAGGTTATTTATTAGAAAATGGCAATGAAGAGTAAAGAAATAATTAAAAGTTTGTTACAGCTTTTATTTTAGATAGCTACGGCCGTGATGACAGACCAGCCACGACACAGCAGCTTCCCGAAAAAAAAAACTGTTTCGGACCCAGCACCACTCAGTGTCGACTTGTTAAAAAAAAAAAAGTAGCCTTGGGAAACAACATTGTGCAAACTACATTGCCAAACTTCATTTTAAAATATCAGAGAGGGGGGGGGGGTTTAAGGCTTGAGGCGCCTCTAAAAGCGAATCTACCCTACCCCATCATGTGAAAGAGTGGCTTCCCTGCACGATGCTGCCAGTAACCTGCGGCGTTTGAAATTCTGTTAATAAAGCTCCCCAACTCGAAAAGACGGCTTCCCTGCCAAGCCTGCTGTTGCCTTCTGGTGTATCCAGAGTTTTAGCGGTGTGCTCTACTTTATGGAAGCACACCTCTACATCTTTACTTGCTGGCCACCAGGGTCCTCCATTGTAACTATATTGCTTGGTCCACCTTACAGGTGGAGCCATCTCGTCACTAATAACGCTATATAAGGCATTGTTGGCTGAATCCAATGCTGCTTTCTGTGTCACTCAACTCCTAGTCGTTAGCGGAACCATACGTGCCTGGATGGGGCTCACCCCCCCCCCCCCCCCGCCCCGGTAGCTCAGTTTAGAAGCCTTATAACTTTGCACTTTCATAATACCACGGACTTACGTACTATCACTCTATATGTTATGGAAGACACGCAGCGACCGTTGTCAGCTCTAAGCACCTTACGTCATTCCTACTTGTCAGCGACCATTTTTTTCTTTTTCTTTGCAAGCCACTCGTGTTTTTCGGTTTTTTTCGTAGTTGTGACATAAAGGACTATGGACTACAAAGACGTTGTTGACTCGTAGAAGAGTGCACTGGGATGCAGCCACAGTGCAAACATAATTTTTTTTTTGTCGTCACGCAGAATATTTTTTTATTGAAATTAAATACAAAAAATCCGTTTGTACGAGTTTTATGACCGAATCGCGACGCAGAATATGGCCGCGTCAACCAAGCTTGGTAATTGGTTTCATCTTCCATTTAGAGCTGTATAACGCCCTAATCACTGATAACCACGCCAGTTATTAATTAATCTTTATAATAACCTTGGAGGCCGGCTAAAAGGAAGGCTAAAAGGAAAACCACTTCTCCCCTCCTCGCGCCCGCATTGAAAATGCACTCTCCCACTCTACCTGCATGGAAACAGGAGGCAGGCATGAGTGGTCGATCAACTCAATAAAGGTTCAATCTGACAAGTCGTCGGGCCGAACAATCACTTCTCCCCTCCTCGCACCCGCATTGCAAATGCGTTCTCCCATTCTACCTGCATGCAAACAGGAGGCAGGCATGAGTGGTCGATCAATCTGACAAGTCGTCGGGAAGAGTGCCGGAAAAATGTCCCGGGAAATGTGTCCCGGGAAATCTGTCGCGGGAAATGTGACAGGCCCCGTGCATAGCACGGGTTTCCTCTAGTACTTATGTAAAAGACGAATCAGCTTCCCGCAGCGTCTAGGAGGACTGTGGATAGGGACGCGAACAGACTCGAGACATACTCACTACGTGTCGTATTCTTCTTTCTTCTTCTATTCTTCCCGACTTAAGCCCGAAGATAACTCGATATGATCCCATTGTTTCGTCTAGTTGACTTCATAACTGTCTTGTCCTGCCTTCTTGCCAGACAGAACCTTCTCTCCTACTTCTGACCCGTAAACCAATCAGTACCATAGGTGTGAGATGATTGCTCTCGAGATGCCGACAGACTCCAATTATAAAGGGAGGCTGGTAGCATCTCGTCATGTAATTGCTAAAAAATAGCGTTTCTACAAACACTCCTGATTCTCGGCAAAACATCAACTTGGCAAAGTTTGTCTTCGTGAGGGCGCGTTTATGCGATAAGTCATTCTCGCTCGCCGAATGCTATTTGCTAGTCAACTTTATTTATTTATGATTAGTTTCCCGTTGCTACTAAATGAATGCGGTAATAGATAACAAATTGTGTGTATTATAAATAACAACACGGATAAAGAACAAAGTGCTACAGTAATTTTAAACATTGCTACAAGATTGTTGTCATTTCACGCTATTTCCGAAATTTGCTATTCTCCCTCAAAGTACAGCTTCTAACAATGATCAAACGTCGGTAGAATAAATAGCTTCTCGCAGCGAGAATTCAAAATCCAACATGGCGTCCATTTCGTGGCTATCGAATCGAATAGAATGCCGGCATACAAAAAACAGTCCAACGTCTTGTACTGCAGTAAAAATGGTTTTCTTGTTGTCATAAATCGACGCTCAAATGTTGCAAGCATCGTACGCCGTGTCACAAGGCACGAAGAGAAGATTTGCGTCGCTGCCATGGTTACTAATACGCGTAGACAACTCGAAAGCCGCATACTCCAGTAAAGGCGAGAAGCAGCCGTCAGATTTAGTATTGATCAAGTAAAAGCTAGCGAGTGAGAAAACTGTCGTCGCATAAACGTGCCCTGACAGTTTGCGCAGAGTTGCGAGAAGAGAGGCGATGCCAGGTAGAAGGTTGACGTTACAACCGGACTCCACTCCAAGCCCGAGGCGGACACGTTTGGCGAAACGTGTGGCGAAACGTGAACGCTGAGAGAACGAGGATGTGTAACCCCTTTAGTAGCCAGGTGCTGTTTCTAAACTAGAGGGATGTCTGAGGGAAATGAGGAAAACTGTTTCTTAACTCGAGGAGACTGATCCAAACTCCTCCCACTTTACGTAGGCGTGACGTCATGGAGCTGAGATGTTGCTGAGGAAAGTGAGGCAGGTTTTTTCTCACTCACTTACTGATCCAACATGGCTGCCATCACGCATTAGTAGCTGAGATGGTGGTGTTTCTAAACTGTAGGAAGTGAGATATGGAAAATGTCTAAATTTAGAAACAAATTCCAATTAAACATAGATTAATAACATTTCTCTTGCTGAAAATAGATGTGGCAGCGATTATTGCTAATTTTTCTAATGTTGAGAACGACAAGTGAGGCAGTGGTGTTTCTAAACTGATCGGTTTTGGTGACGTTGAGGGGCGTGGCTTAGAGGAATCCAACTTACTCTTCCCTCTAGTTTAGAAACAGACCCCCACTATTCACATATCCAGAATGGTGCGTTACAGAGCCTATACTAAAAAAAAATACGCCATTGATGTAAAAGTGGAGTTCGGAATTATACAACACACATATATAGTGGTATAACAAAGGAAATAATAATTAAAAAAATCTCTTAGGATCAACATGGTGGCCTAAAATAGCATCCCAAAAAAAAAGTTTTTTGCTTCTAACTTCTAAACCCTTGATCAGAGATTGAAAACAAACCCGTTACAGAGAAGACTCAGAATTAAATTTTGTTTCGTAAAGATCCTATTCAAATTTAACCCTGGAGTAACCCTTGCAACGCAGAATCGTCATTTAAAACGATTATGCCATATAATACGTCCTGTTAACATAGTGTATAGTATGTTAACAGGAACCAAACCCAGCTCGCCGAAGTTGGCTAATGAGCGTAAGGGCACGTTTAGGCAACGATTCGCAACGTAAAATGCCTCGCTCACTAGCTTTTACTTGGTTAATACTAAATCTGCTGGCTGCTTCTCGCTTTACAGGAGCATGCGGTTTCTGAGTTGTCTACACGTAATAACTATTGCAACGATGTGGACGCAGATTCTCTCCTCGTGCCTCGCGATACGATACGTGCAACATGACAGCATCGATTTATGACAGCAAGATAACAATTTTTACTGCAGTACAAGACGGCGGACTGATTTCTGAATGCCAGCATTCGATTCGATAACCAAAAACGGATGCCATGTTGGATTTTGAATGCTCGCTGCGAGCAGCTATTTATTCTACCGTCGTTTGATCACTGCTAGAAGCTGTTCGTTGTGCGAGAATAGCAAATTTTGGAAATAAGGAGAAATGACAATGTTGTAGTAATATTTAAAATTATACTGCTGCACTTTATAATGCGATATCCGTATACCCATCTCAAGTAGAATTTCATAAAATAACTATAATGAACGCTCTGTACCTTCAGTACCATCCTAAACCACCGAACAGAGCGAACAGAACGCACCACTGTTAGTGACAGTTTGGCTACAAACTTGGCCTCGCGCGTGGGCAGTGATGTTGCGTCAGCCATTCAGTACCTTTTCTAAACTACAATACAGCTCAACAAGCTCAGCAGAGTATTCGATACGTCATGCCTTCACTGCGACCAGACCTGGCTAATGGATTTGACCAGGATTAGCTAATAGATGTGACCAGGCGAGAGCAATGCCAAATTGTGAACCATCTCAGGAAGGTGGTTTGCTTGGGTGGAGGTTTCAGCATGCTCGAGGGAACAGTTTTGACGAAACAGATTCATCGCTGACGATGTTGACGTCAATCAAGCCGCATCAACACGTGTATTAGCAGGGAATGAGCCAAACTGCCACCAACAGTGGTGCGTGTGTTTCGCTCTGTTTGGTCGTTTAGGAACGTACCGATAGTCAGCATCATGCAACCCAGTGGCAGCCAAGAAACTCCATAGGATCTTCTAGAATGTTTATTGAAAAAACTACTTGTAGTAGGTACTGGTACTAATAGCTTCAAAACCATGTAAGGGTGGCCACACACCAAAATCAACAAACGTCTCACGACAGGACATTTCGTCGAAACCTGTCTCAACATGCTGCAGACGTCTCCAAAATTATACCAATGAGCTGAGTGCCACACACCGGATGTGACATTTCGCGAGACGTCTTTAGGCTGCTCACGACAACAAAGCGAAGCTCCTTCTAGTTCGTGTGACGGGGGTCTCTCCACCAGATGCGACGTCTCGCGACATTTCTTCTTGAAACGACGTTTTGTCGATTTTGGTGTGCGGCCACCCTAAGTAAAATATTGCTACCGTTGCCGCACACCAAATTTAGACAATTGTCTCGCGACGAGACGTTGCAAGAAAAAACATCACGATGCGTCGCATCTGGTGGAGAGACCCCCACCAGACGAAACTAGAAGGAACTTCGCTTTGTTGTCGTGAGACGCCTAACGACGTCTTGCCACAACAGCGAATCCTGTGCGTTGCGCTCAGCTCGTTGATATGGTTGTGGCTACGTCTGCAGCAAGTTGAGACAAAGTTCGACAAAATGTTCTGTCGTGAGACCAAATGTCTAATTTGATGTGCGGCCATCCTAAACACTCACATCAATGAGGGGTCGGGGGGGGGGGGGCAGAAACTGAGGCGACTTTAGACATTTTGACTGCCGAGTGTCATTTTTGAAGCCTAACAATTACTGTTGTTCCCCAGTTTGGTAAGTGTTCTTTGTGTGACTTACGCCTCTTTACGGGGCTTTAAATTGTGTGCCCCCCCCCCCCCCCCCGGAGGGTTCAAAAAATTCATGATCCCCGCCCCCGGCGATAAATAATGACCGGTTCCTTATAGCCGAGAATAACTTCATTTTCTCGGCTGCCGAATGTTCGCAACCTCCAACGGAAGAGTTCGTGATAGTTCAGTAAACAGGGAGGCCGGCCTTGCTAAGCTATCCCCAGATTGAGAAGGGTTGCTTTAGTTCGAATCCCACTCGACTATATCCTTTTCTCATCAACTGGCCACACCACTTCGTTTCCTCTCTTCGCCCACGCCCGCCTCCCTCCCCCGCACTCACTTCGTGGCGCTCGTTAATGAGGAAAGGGTCCCCCAATCCAGCGCATTATCATTAGCTTCGAGATTGATCCGCTTGAGATGCATCGTTATCACATCTCCGAGTGTATTCGTCAACAACTTGCCATGATCGACTCAACGGCTTGAAGCGGGTGCCGGTCACGTGATGTGTTGACGTCAGCAGGCAGTAAATCAATTTCTTAAAATGCGGTTTGGATTACAAAATTACGGTTTGAGGTTATAAAAACTTGTGTACAAACATTAAGCAACCCCCACTCCGTTTAAAATAAATACGCCTCTTTCAAGTTTCTCCACCTCCCCCATCCGTTCCCCACTGGCTTCTAAGGAAAGAGCTCGCTACTTTGTTTCCTTGTCCGTTCGATTTAAATTAATTTTCACTTTTTTTGCTCACAAATTAGAAAAAAATATATAAATCTTACCTTCCCTATCCTACTTCCAGTTCTTCTCCTCCCCAACTTCCATCATTCTTTGCGTGCATCCGATAATGTCAGCACCCAAGTGAAGAATTTCTGCAGTGCAGTGTGTTCAGGGGCCTGTAAGCATGCATGTTAGGGCTCCATTCAAATTTCCTAAAGCAAACAAACGAACTGCAGTGCTGAGTTCTGCTTTTTAACATTTTCCTTTGAAAATAAAGACAAAAATATTTTGTAGTCTTCTAAATACAAGGTGTCTTGTTTTTACCTTGTACACCGTAGTGCTTAATATGTTTTAATGGGAGCCGTTCATAATACCCACAATCAAAATCCCCACACCAAAATCCCCACAGGTACAGAATCCCCACAACTCAAAATCACCACAGGTACAGAATCCCCACAACTCAAAATCCCGACAGGTACAGAATCCCCACAACTCAAAATTCCCACAGGTACAAAATCCCCATAACTCAGAATCCCCACAGGTACACAATTAAATCCACTGGAGAGGGAAAAGACAAAAATTGAATATCGAATGAAGTTTTGTGTAGTTGGTGGTGGAAGAGAAACGAACAGCACCCCTCCTTAGTTGTTTGCCGCCCCCCCCCCCTAGATTTACAAGATAAATTTAAAAAGCATGGGAAAAAAGGGGGAAAAATTATAAAAAAAAGAAACTGCATGGCGAGTGGAAAGATGGGATAGAATTAGGAAAGGTGGGATAGAATTTCCACTTCCTTACCACCAAGGTTAGACCTGCCTGGGATAGAAAGGTTCCCAATAGCATCTCCAGTCGAGGAAAAAAAGTAGAAGGGTGGATGGTCATTTGTCTCATAACAAAATTGTTATGAGCTATCCTATAGTCAGCGTCTGCTACGTCTTGGGTTGGAATCCATTGACCTTCGACGGTTGCATGCGGACCTTTGTCTCACTTTTTCTATTCTGCGAGGGTTTGTGGATATAGACCCCGGTGTGTTTTTCATGATTAGGACCACTAGTATCACCCGTGCACACCATCTGAAACTCACTGTTGGTGAAGTCCATAGGTATTGTACAAAGTTTTTTTTTTTCTAATCGAGTGGTGATTCCATGGAATGGCCTGACATCCGAGTTGGTTGGGTCGGCGATTCTTGACATTTTTAGGAGACGCATCCGTAAGGTTGATCTTACACAATTTTTGTCGTGTTTTTAGCATTCTGATGAGCCTTGTTTTTACTTGATATCAATGTTTTTTACCGTTTTTTTTTATCTGTAGCCTATTTAAGCGTAAGGTTAGGAACAGTGTTAGTAGGCTGATCATCTCACCCCAACCGGTCTCCTTTTACCTTTTATGTGGTAATAACATTTATTATTATTATTATTATTATTAAAACAGTGAAAAATATTTGTAAAATAATATAAAAAGTTTAAAAAAGTGTAAAGTTAAAAATCTGTCTTGTGCTCTCTTCTTCATTTTGCTCATCAGGAGCGGGATTGTGGTTCTTCACACTGTGCAAATGGTTCTGTCCGCCTACGAGAATGTACGAGAATGTTCGCTGTAGCAGTGCAGGCTTCTGATTTACGGTATTCACACACCCAATAGTCCCCTCTGACCGACTTTTTGGCTATAAGATATCCACGGGCATTTAACTTCAATTGACCTTTCTGTGAAGTGACCACCTCTGGCTCCATTGCTAAATTAACAAGCCTCCATTCAATTGCTTACTAGACAGGAAACAAATTTGCATGCTTTTGCATGATTCAAGACTAGTATTGCCTTCCCCTACCCACGCCAAATAAGCAGAATCCATATATATTGCACCTATGCCTTCTCCCCACCCCCACCCAAGTGAATAAAGCCTATTGCTAAATTTAGCAAATTGCCTGAATTGAGCCTGTTGCTAAATAAAGAACATGCGTCCAATAATTATTTTAGCAACCATAAAGGGAACAAATTTGTTTGGTTTTGCATGATCCAAGTGCATTAATGCTGGGGGAAGGGGAAGAGGGGGTTCGCCACCAACACGAGGTCAATTTTGTCTTTTGTTTCTGAATTGTTAGTTTTCACACCTTTCCTAATTCTATCCCATCTTTCCAATAATGTGCAAGTTTTTTTTTTTACCTATACGCAAGTCTTTTTAATTTATTATCTTGTGGGCGGGGCGGGGGAAAATAACGAGGGGTGCTGTTCGTTCCTCTTCCCCCATCAAATACACAAATCTTCATTCGATAAATTTTCCTTTCCCCTCTCCAGGGGATTGTGTACCTGTGGGGATTTTGAGTTTTGGGGATTCTGTACCCATGGGGATTTTGTGTTGTGGTGATTCTGTCCCTGTGGACATTTTGAGTTGTGGGGATTCTGTCCCTGTGGGGATTTTGAGTTGTGGGGATTCTGTACCTGTGGGGATTTTGAATTTTGGGGATTCTGTACCCATGGGGATTTTGTGTTGTGGTGGTTCTGTCCCTGTGGACATTTTGAGTTGTGGGGATTCTGTACCTGTGGGGATTTTGAGTTGTGGGGATTCTGTACCTGTGGGGATTATGAACCAGACCCGTTTTAATAGGTGTCCAAATGGATCACGTCCGACAATTGAAAGATAATTTAAAAAGAATAAAGCCTATACTAATATTGCACAAATAATCACAATGGTCGCACAACGTTTCGGGATTTAATTCATCCCGTTGTCAAGTGCTTAAAATGTGAGAAAATCACAGGTTAAAGTCAAGGAACACTATAATTAAAAAGTTTATTAAAAGTTTAAACAAAATTTAAAACGTAAAGGCGAATGTTTGGCTGCCGGGGCAGAAAAGGGAGCAAAAACAAGATCCCTAACCTCTCACTTGCAAATGCAGGTTCGAATTGAGTCTAAAAGTGAAAGGCCCTACAATTTACACCATCGGGCAGGCGAAATGCAACGTGCAGGTTGAAAAATGGGCAAATTACTGCTTATTGCTTACGACGTGATCGTGGGTGATTGGGTGGGGATGGGGGTTTAAACTCAGCGAGTCCGAGTTTTTTGATTACAGTGACATATTTTTAATGGATTTATTTTCAGGTTTGATGTTGTTATGTACAGCAGACTGGTGTGAAAACATTACAAGTGCTTCCAAGTTAATTCTGGATCTAAGCTGTTTATGTTTGAAGAGAATATGAGCATTTTCCGATTCAGGTGTGTGGCCTGTCTGCATCCATTAGGCGATTTTTCCGTGCTCATGCAGTGCTGAAGTATAAGGAATTAGTCGTAACAATCAGTTTAAAATTAGACATGTGGTTCGTAATTCTTTCCCGCAGTTTTTGAAGACTTCGTCCTACATAGGTGGCACCACAAGTAGATTCTGTACATGGAATCCGTTATAGCCTACCGTATTGAGAGTGTTCAATATTTTCTCTTTTTTTTATTGATATCTTTGCTAGGGATGGTCAGCTGTTTAATGTCGAGGTAGTTGCGAGGTGTTCGACAAAGCTGTAAGTCTCGTACACCCAAGATTTAAGATTTACAAATCCGTTGTAAATCTTGTATATCTGTAAATCTTGTACAAATCTTGTAAATCACGTAAATCTGACGTAAATCATTTAAATCTTACTTTAAAATCTTTTGTAAATCTTTAAATCCTGCAAATCTTCGTGTAAATCTTTAAATCTGTAAATATGTGTAAATCTCCAAAATTTTGTGTAAATCTTTAAATCTCCTCTAAATCCGTGTAAAAATTCTCATGTAAATCATTAAATCTTACTTAAATCTTTAAATCCCAGTAAATCTGCAAATATTCATGTAAATCTTCAAATCTGTAATTCTGTAAATCTCCAAAATTTTATGTAAATCTTTAAATCTTCTGCAAATCCGTGTAAATATTGCAAAACGTCATATAAATCATTAAATCTAACTTAAAAATCTTTTGTAAATCTTTAAATTCCAGAGAATCCGTAAATCTCCTTAAATCCGTTGGAAGATTTACAGATTTACAAATCACGTAAACATTTTTTGTCTTTATCGAACCCCCTCGAGTAGTTGGTAGACCCAGGCGTGGAGCCAGGAAGTGAGATCCACACCTTCTCTCCCAGACAATCATGTGATGAACGGTGTATTACAAAGCAAGAGCCACCACCTAGGAACGTGCATGGAGTGCAATAAAGCTTTTGGTAGTGCTAAACATTAGTAACCCGGCACCTTCAGCCCCTCTGTCCCAGTGGGGTCCTGGGGTGGGTTGGGGGCGGAGACGCTGTGTCCTCCTGTTGCCGCTTCTCCTGTTCGTCCATCGCTGCGCTCATTGGGTCGTGTCGGATTAGTTCGGCTCCACTTGCTCCATCGTTAATACTTAATGCTTCTCGTTTTCTCTCTACACTCTGGTTTAAAATTCATTGAATGCGTTAGGGGATGCATGACGTCATGACTTTGGAACTTACCAGAGTGAACCAACATGAACTCTACCTCCTCCTCCTCCTCCTTAGCCCTCCCGCCCCCAACCACCCCCATCTCCGCAATACCCCCTTTACGTTTGTTGTTAGCGAGTGTCCCCTGTATGACGTCATCCCCTTGTCGCCCCTGATCTCATCAGCTGCAGGGGGTTTTTAGATTTAGGCTCCGCGAGAAATTTGAACATGCATCCATTCCGGCTCCGATGAACGACGACGATGAACTAGCAGCAAATTTGATTTGGCCGCTAAAGACATAGCGGTCGAAAGGTTTTGTTCGGCAAGATAATAGGGGGAAGTGGGGGGGGATGTCAATTTTTTTTTAGGTGAGGTCTCAAGTTGCATTCTGAGTTTTTTAATATAAATTTACAGGAGCTTATAAATGGTTGAACTTCTGTAGGACGTGAGAGTGTCCATGCTATAACTACAGTTCCACCCCATGTTACAAACAGGGTTTGTACATAACAGACGAACCATTTTCAAGGCCTTTTCAAGGCTCACTTACAACCAATTTTCTAGGCTCTTTGTGCAGTCGACTCTCAATTTGTCTTTAAATTCCAGTATTTTGTCAGATGTCAACGTGAACACTGTTATGCTCTTAGTTTGCAGCAGGAAAACAATGACGAACATTAGGCCACCATCCCATAATGGATAAGGATGAAGGAGGAATGCAGAAACTAACAGCCACTGGAACTGTATTTGCTCCGCTGCCCCTTCTCGCAAAAATTGCTTGCGTTGCACAGCGCCTCTCCCTTTCTGTCTCCAGTCCAATCCGTGTGGAGCATCGTTCACCGAAGAAATTGCTTCGGCAGACAATTTCTACTCATTTATTTAATTTTACAGTACATATTAACTAATATTACTGTCATGGCAATATAACCTCATTCCAAACAAGGTTCACTCACTAAATTCAAGGTTATTTCAAGGCTCCGACAACAAATATTCCAATTTCCAAGGTTTTTCAAGCCTTGAATTTTCGGTTTTTCAAATTTAAGGCTTTCCAAAGAACAAAGTCGCCTGGGAGAGAGGTTCCGAGTTTCGCTTCCCGGCTCTTAGCTAGTTGATTCAGCATCACTAGAGCCTTAATTTACCAAAGCAACGATAAAAGGCGTCAACACACACGCGTGAACTGGCGTTGAGAGCCAGGATGCGAGATACGTATTTCTACCCCAGTCGACCTTGGCTTGAAAAACGATATCTGCTTCTCCCGCCGTGCGGTCGTTTCAACGTTGTAGCACATGGGAGTTGAGAGAGAAGGCATTGCTCCTGCCCTTTTCGGAAAAAAATGTCCTTTTTGTACAAAAATATGCCCTGTTTTGTGGTGTACTCCCGTCACATCGAAAACCCATCAGATCGGAATGATCGAACATCCCATGGGATAGAATACCATCAGATAGACAATGTGTACTATACCCGTCAGATAGAATATTTTTCCCATCAGATAGAATTTTTTTCCCATTAGATAGAATTTTTTTCCCCAACAGGTAGATTTTTTTGGCAACCGCTGGGGAAAAAAAAAAGAATCCCCAACCAGTCCTCACAACCAGTTCATAGTGTTCACAAGTTATAAGTAGTATTTTTTTTCTTTCGCTTTTTTTATTTTTTCTGTCCGGGGTACTCGTATTTTTTGATGATCTCCTGACCATTGCCTTCATTTTCCATACGAAATGAAAAAGGTATTGCCGAACAGGTCTGCTTCTTAACGACCTTCATCAATGTAAATGATTACTTGCACAAATCTCTTTGATATCTGGATAGGACAACCCATCTTTGTCACAACACATCTATCTGACTGTCACAGTCACCATGGACCAAGTTGGCGGTAGGAAATGTCATCGAATTACACATTTTCGCAGAGTAAAAAAGTTTATAAAGACAGAGTATATTTAATATGTACGAGTTATAAAAATGGGTTTACTAGAAGGCTTTCGTTCTAAAAATGGGGCCACAGCCACCATTTTGCGTCTCCAACTCTAACCAGTCGTGGTCAAATGCGAACCCCCTTCCCACTTCTTGCTGACATAATACTTGAACGATGACGGCGCTTGATGCTGTAGCCTGCCATTCGGGAACACGCATCTTTAATAATGATTTCACAAATCAACACGGTTTTCTGGTAGGCCGCTCCTGCCAGACAAATTTGTTAAGAGACTTGTAGAGCAGTGACACGACGTATGCTGAAGTCTTAATGGGTTAGCTGCAAGGGGCACTGCAGAAAGAAACAGAAGGGCGTCATACTAAAGCCGATGCTGTCAAGAGTGATTTCTTAGGTCTAAAACGCGCGATTTTTGTTGTTGGAAAACAACGTTATTTGAAGCCTAAGAAATCCGCTCTTCCGTTGTTTTTCCCTCCATTTTTATGTAGTGCACCTTGTAGTTATGCCCTCCAAAACCCATACTGGTGCCAATATGGCGGCAAATGACACTGCTCTATAACAGTTTCACCTTAATCTTTATGGATAAAGGCATGTTTCCCCGTCTCGAGACTGCCTTCAATAAGGAATCCTCAGAATCTTCGCTAATTTTTTTTTTTTTACTTATAGTGAGTTATATTTATTTGGTTACATGACGTATTCCTCTTATTTAATTACGGATTTGCTTGTCTGACCTTCCATCGTTCTCCTGCCAGTTAAAAGGACATTCCTTTCAGCGCCATTTTTTTCTATTCACCACATCAAGTATGGCCCCAAAGGTCTATTTCCTTACCGTTAGGCATTCCCTTGGTTAGAATCCGTTTTTAAATGTGGCGTTTAGGAGATTTTCTGTTGAATAATAATTAACTATATTTACTGCGTCCCGCAGTATATGATGCATTGTGC
This sequence comes from Lithobius niger, assembly GCA_023313725.1. Lineage (NCBI taxonomy): Eukaryota > Metazoa > Arthropoda > Chilopoda > Lithobiomorpha > Lithobiidae > Lithobius > Lithobius niger. The sequence goes on along the minus strand of JAHWFP010234883.1, from coordinate 106,279 downwards.
GCTTACAATAATCATAACGTTTCATCTGTGTGTGTGTGTGTGCATGTACTAATTTTCTAATAATTACCATGAGCTCAAAAATCTAAAAGACCAATGCGGTAAAATTTAAAATTAATTCTTCCAATAGATCGCCGAAGCAAAATTATAAGATTAGACACTAGCCTAGAAAATCATAAATTGAGGTGTTAAAATACGAGAATCATTCCGGTTTGTGACGACACGATTAATGCGTTCACGCCGGTTCGTCTATTATGCGCAATGCCAATTGAGACAGTAGCTGCATTCTTCGCTGCGAGGAACGCAGCTACTACTTATTTATAAGGCGGAATGTTATAAGGCAGGCCGGGTGTACCTTTAAAAAAAAGATGAAGTTTACTGATAATTATTGCAAAACAAGGTTGACCGCCCAAATTTAACCTTTGAAGGCAACATAGAGTAGGCGCCCGAATGCTATACTTTAAAGTTGGGTCAGAAGGAAGAAGCTCTAACTCGATTTGCTAATACCTCTTGCTTATTACCTTCTAATTTTACATCCCTGTTTAATCCCTCAATTCCTTTTAACAAACTCTTGGCAGCGATAAGCAACTCGGCGATCTTTAAGATTACTAATCCGAAAACATAAATTAGGGATTATTATCCGTTTCACGCCGTGGATTAAACGTACGACGGGTTTCTACTAGAGAATGGCCATCAGGATCTTAGTTGAGACTCACGAATCTTGGTTCACGCAACCTCAGTTCATCGGGGGGGGGGGGGGGGGGGACTTGTTGACTCCAGAGAGTGTCGTTCGCATTTAATCCGGTTTTCTAATTCCGCAAGGATTTGAGAGCTTCGTCATCGCCATCTTCCAGCGTAAAAGAAGTCGGGAAAAAGACGCCTCAGAGATTCGATCTTTAAAGAAGACCAACCTTTCACCTCGCTTCGCGCTTAGACGTGCAGCGTCGCCACTGAGAAGAGAGGCTATTTTAGCGGATGTTGGCTTAACTAAACGAAAACTGGCAAAAGATCAGTCAAAGCTTCTTGTACTTTACTGTTATTTTGAACTAGTTAACAGGCTTTGGGCCTATTGTAGGCAGAGCGTATAGATCTTCATTTCAAACTTATATTTTTTTATTTTTTTATTTTAATGACGATACCACATTTGTTAATGCTCCTTAAAATTCTGGGTGCAATACTCACTGGGCTAAGTTAGCCTCTTTGCCTTTTGGTGAGACGTACTGCTGCTCTTTGCTGGCCTTTTTCCTATTTTAGCTTTTACTTTAAATAAAGGCCTATGCTACTTGTCGAATTTATGTTAACAAGCTTTCGTTTGCTCCACCATTCACTTTTCACCTCCAATTTTATTGCCACAGTTACTGGCTCCGTGTTACAGATTTTTTTTTTTTACTTTGGCTTCGTTCTCTTTTTTCCTTGGGTTCATTTTAATTTTTCTTTCGTCCAGTTGTTTATTACGCAGAGTGTAACAATGAACGAAAGTAAAATAAAAGTGGACGAAAGCAACAAAAAAATAATAAAAAAGACGAAACCAACGTAAAAAAAGCTGTATTATCGCTGTTGTAAACTAATTCTCAACGTAGTGTGTTTCCATGGGTTTCCGTCCTTGAAACGATTTCTTAAAGTATCCCATTGATACAATAGGCCAGTGACACAACGTAGTATTATTGTGTATTAACTCTATGGTGGAGTCAGTAATTGGGTTAGCTACAAGGTGCACTGGTGGGGGAAAAGAAGAGCGTCTTACTGAAGCCAATGGTATTAGACTGGATTTCTTAAGCCTACAATGCGTGATTTTTGTTGTTGGAGAAAACAACGTTCTTTTAAGCCTAAGAAATCTGCTCTCAAAGCACTGTCTTGACTAGAAGTGCCGTTGTTTTCCGTTTCATTTTAATCTAGTGCACCTTGTAGCTATTACCTCCAAATGGTGTCTCGTAGCCAATATGACGTCACTTGACGCTGCTCTATAGTTGAAACATAACATCGAATCAGGCTTACAGTTTAAATTTTTTAAGCAAATTTGTAGTGTTGTAGAGCAGTGACTATAACGCCATATTCACTGTGTAGTTCGTATGTGGAGCCAGCTGCTGAGCTAGCTGCAAGGGTCAAGGTAGAAGAATATATACGTAGTGGCACTCTTTCTCTCACAACGGTAAACATTTGGACGAAAGAAGTACCTGCTTTCAGCGATTTACCGCCAGAGGGCACTGTCGTCAAGTAACGGAAGTGCAAAGCATCATGGGGGACGAAAACTAGTTAGCGTCACCAAATCAAAATTGATCACGATTAGAGTATAAAATGAATCAGCTTAAAATATATCATAATTCAGATTAGGACATTAAATAATTTTAAGGAAGATCAGAACTGGATGATCAAGTTTTTATTTTTTTTTTAATCCAACATTCAAATTTAATACGGGTTGTCGTTACGAGTGGAGCTAAGTATAACACATGGTTATGTAACACATGGGGATGGCTCTTACAGCTTTACTTGTCCGCGTCGGATGTTCAAGATGGCGACCCCATTGAGAAAAAAGGCGTGTGTCGATTTCGTTGTGTTTGCGTGCGTTAATTTCAATATAAGAGGTAAGCAAACCACGACTTGATTAAACTAAGTTGCGGTATTGCAACCTGATATTTTTAGCTTGGTCAAGTTTGAAACGGCTGAAATTAACTTCCTAATAATTCGTCGAAATACACTTTTTGAGCTGATAGCAAAATAAAAGCAGACGATGCAACAAGCTAAAGACGAAAGCAGACAACACAGAACACGAATTTTATTGCTTATTATAACCTAAAGCGAAGAATAACTTCACTTGACATATCAGTAGCGTAAACAATTTTTTTAGGGGGGGAGGTTCAAATTTTACGCCTCGCTTTGCACCCCTACTAGAAAACGTGTGACTACCTATTGTTAATGATTATTTTATTCTTGCTTTAGAGACCGGTCATTATTTATGGCTGGGGGGGGGGGGGGGGGTT
>JAHWFP010234883.1:80605-103204 GCA_023313725.1 Lithobius niger | reverse complement strand
AAAAAAAAAAATTCCCCTTTTCGTATACCTGTTGCGACTGTCTGCAGGTGATTCCTGTAGCCAAGATTAGTGCTGTAGCCAAATAAATAAATAGCTCCCCACACCGACAGCGTGTCTCGTTTTTAACGAAAAGACATGTTGGAATAAACATGTTCTATAAAATGTTCCTTACACCCATCTCTTGTCGAGATTCATACAATAAGTATGATGAACACACTTTGTGCTTGAGGGCCCTCATCCGTAACATAGTTAGCACCTGAAAGACCGAAGAAGCCAAGAAACCAGGTGCCAAGGCTTTTCTAAGTTCTTCGTAAAAACTATACTTGCAGTAATGGTACCATAGCTTCAAAACCTTGTAAACACTGACAGGATGGTGGGGCTAAGCGTTTTTAGAAATTTTGACTACTGAAAGTGCCATTTTTGAGGTCCAAAAATTACTTTTTCTTCCAGTTGGTCAGTCTATTTTTGACACCCCCCCCCACTTGATTACATCTGAAAAATTTTACGATCTCCCCTTGACAGGGTCCAAAAACTTGATGACAACCCCCATCACCCGGCGATAAATAATGACCGGTCCTATACGTCATGTATGGCATCGAAGTTTTGAATAAAACAGCAAATAACCGTTTACATGATTTTTATTCCCACTCGACTCGTTTTGTTAGTTTTTTAGAAGGGGGGGGGGGGCTGGGTGGGGGAGGGGGGCTGCCCCTTTCCACCCCGCTCCCTCCCTTTGCTCTACTGTTCCACTTCACATTTGCTGTTGCAAAATGAAATAATCCAACTTATTTTATTTCATTTTTAGCATGTAAATCATTGAAGTATACATCACAATGAAGCATAATGTTTCCAATCTGCCAAATTTTGTTTCAAGTTCCAAGTAGTTCAGTTATTTCGAAAGCATAAATAAATTTATACTTCATCTTTTAGTAAGTCTTAGACACTAACTAACACTTAAACGCAATGACAGGATCTGAATCTGCCAGCGGCGGCGTAAGTTGCGTTTGATTTGGCTGTTGGGGGCGCACACCTCTAGTCAGAACGAAGTCGTTCTCAAATCGACGGTGGCGCCGACCTGGCTCCTGGCGGCGGTGATAACGCACGGACAGGCTTTGAAGCGAATGTTCCCTCTCTGGTGTAACAATATAATATATCTAACTCTATGGTTATATGTTCCGAGAACGTCCGAGTAGTCTGCTCATTGGCCGTTCGGGCTGAAGCTTCATCCGTGGTTTACTTTTATTGTAACGAGCTATATACAGTTTGAATCGAAAAAAGAATAAGTTCTTCAACTTCGGACGTTGCCCACGCACGAGTATTTCGTCTGTTTCCGCAGGTATTGTCGCTATTACAATGATTGCCATGCCAACGATGCCGCCATTTTTTATTTCAAGTTTCGGCTCCTACGAGAACCAGACAAGTGCTGCCTTCTGGTGCCGTTGGTGGAAGAGGGTCTTTCTTGACCCCACGTTTTCAGCCAAGGCTACCTGCATGTAAAGGCTTAACGTTAGAAATTCGACGCGTCGTCCAGTAGCCACCGATTCTGCCACCAGTTGCGCTACTTACACCCCAAAAATGAACTGCTCTAGCACGCGGACTGAACTGTGCAAGGTACGTGTGACACGCGATACGCGGATTTTAAACTTAAAACACTGCATTGACACCAAATTATTAAAGTTTAACAACAATGGCTTCATGCTACGTGCCTCTCTGTTCACTCGACGACAAAACAAAGCCTGCGGAGGTTTAATTTCATAAATTTCAAGCAGTATAGAATAACCAAGGTATGTGTGTATTGTACCAAAAGATGTATGATACGCTACAGTTTTTTCAATTCTCATGAAAAATGTGTTAAACGATCCTTTGACGTAGCAGTAAATCGTCCGAAGACTTCAATAATAGTCACCATTACCGTAAAATAACGTTCGTTTGCGCTGCAACACTGGTAAATCTAATAATGAGAAGATATCACGTTTTTGTGCATTCCGCTAACACTAATCAATGCTACGATTGGGGTTTTTCGTTCTTCGTGCTTTCAGTTCAGCGCAACGCTTGGACGACGCTTCTAACATGCTACGTGAAACCGAGCGTTAAGTCTTTTACATGTAGGTAGTCTTGCAATTTTCAACAAGTGGAATCTTTTCCGTACTGATCTTTACAACCTTAATGTGTGTTTCGTAGCATAAAGCCGTAACCAGGCTGGCTGCTCGCTGCTGCACGGCGTCTCGAGATGGTTTACCAAAGACGTCAACATCAGTCCTTAAACGCAACGCCGACCAAATGATTGCAGCAATTTTGACTTTGTAGGCACGTAGTAAGGCATCGCTTCGCATGAAATTTTCTTCTGTCTGGAGAGGGCTTCAGGCACTGGACAAAACAACATGTTTAAGACTATTGAAGCTGCTCACAGCATCGGCTTGTTTAAAGACGCCGTTGTTTTTTTAACTCCATTTTTATTCAGTGCCCTTTGCAGCTAGCACAATGACCCCGTCAGATACTTTACTCCGTAACTAACATCACGTTATTGCTGCTTCTCTGTATTTGCTTAAAATGTTGTGTTAGCCGGTAGTGAATTTAAAACGTATAAAAAAAACATTAATTGTTTTTTGAATTGGTGGAACTAGTCTAAACCTAACCATAATTTCTATATTATTAACTATCCAGAGATGATCCGAAACCCAGTTTTTTTTTTTTTTATTTGCGGTTCGGCTGCCTGAGTTAGTGACAGCGGCTTACTCTCAAAATCGGCCCTAAAACCACCAAACATAAGTGTAAACACAATCATAAACTTGTCATACATTTCCGAATGCGTTACCTTTGTACTGTACGCAGCGTAAAAATAAAATAAAAAATACGATAACAAAACATACAACCCTCTTATCTGCGAAAGGTCGTAAAAAACCTCATCCAAACCTAACACGACAGGCAGGCGCACAATGTCAAAATTTTCGTCGTCGTAAATCTCGCTTTTCTTTAAACTGGGTATATAGCAGTGGCTGTCAAATTTCCGTTGGCGAAGCGTGGGATTTATGTCGTTCTTGAAGAGGATTCATGGAGGGAGCATATCTAACGTTGTGTGTTAAGGTACTGGGTGATATGAATCATCCCATGGAGCAAAAAACAAAATATTAAAAAAAACAAAAAATCCAAGAGGCACCACGATGTACAACGTATGAATCGCGCAGGTTTCTTTGATCTTGCCTATTTGAATACTTGTCTATGATTTCACCACTGAGAGCTTTGTCATGGCTTGTGGTGTTGGTGGGTACCACAAACTGATATATTGCCGGAGACATTACCTACAGTTAGGTGGCATTACTATCGTCCTCCTCATTGTGCTAATTATTGCTGCGCATGTTAGGACAGCCAATAAATCTATATAAGGGCATAAGTGGCATTTCCACCTGCTACACGTTACTCCTACGGTAGCTGTCTAGCCAGGGCTCTACTAGACAGCTATAGAGCAGTGACACGACGTAGTATTATTGTATATAACTCTATGCTGGAGCCTTAATTGGTTAGCTGCAAGGGGCACTGCAGAGAGAAACAGAAGGGCGTCATACTGAAGCCGACGCTGTGAAGAGTGATTTCTTAGACCTAAAACGCGCGATTTTTGTTGTTGGAGAAAACAACGTTATTTTAAGCCTAAGAAATCAGCTCTTCCGTTGTTTTTCCCTCTATTTTTATGTAGTGCACCTTGTAGTTATGCCCTCCAAAACTCATACTGGTGCCAATATGGCGGCAAATGTCACTGCTCTATAGTTTGGATGAAAAATAAAACGCGACTGGGTTGGACAATATATGGCCTCCGAAAGCGCCGCTGGTGCGATTGATTTGTCTTGTTGCCGCTTTCTGTCAACCGAGGGCGACACATTCAGTTCAAAAGGTCGGGCCAGATAGTTTACTGGCCATGGTCCAGCTGAAAATTCATAACTGCACACCTCTGGTTTGTGGCGAACCCACAACTTGTAACATGTGTTTCATTGGCGACGAGCTCGTCTTTAGACGTTGGCGACGAAAGATGAATTTAAAATTAAGTTAAAATTAATTTCTAAGATTAATTCAGAAGGTTTTGGTAACCTAGTCATGGAGAACCAAACCAGCATTAATTACGAAACTTAAAATAGCTTAAATTACCTTGAAATCTTCGGGAGGCTGTATCTAGTTCAAGTTTACCATTAGTTCGGCCATGGATTAGTTCTCGAACGCAGCCAGAAGAAAGTTAGTGCTTCACCAATGACTGGCCATCGGAGGAAGAGGACAAACTGGGAACACGGATTTTTTCCCTGATATTTGGTACAAATTTCAGCAAGTTATTTACGACCCCAGGGCGATAAAATCATTTGGGGTAAAGATTGTCTGAAGATTATGGTGATAAAATGATTTTAAGAAATGAAAAAAAAAATTAATTGAGCTAAACAAATTTGTTTTTAATGATTTAAGAAAATGATTTGAAAAGATTTCAAAAGATTTACTTCATGTAACTAAACCGGGGAAAAAGTATGACCACTTCATTTTACTGTACAATTACTTTTCTTGCTGTTATGTAATCTATGGCTTCATAAAAAAGTTAGAAAATAGCGAATAAAAAATTATTTCAAGGATTTGTACGGCTCCTCCGATCGTCCCCCCCCCCCACTCCCCCATTCTTTAGTCCAGTACGGTAGAGAAGTTCAGGGAGGTTGTACGAGTTTAGGGAGCCACGAATACCAAACTGCCCCAAGACGATGAGAGGACTTTTGTGATAGATGTGGCAGTAATACAGAATAAAATAATAAAAGCTGTGATTTGTTGAGGTTACCTGTTGATTAAACAATGGTACGGCTGGAATTTTAAAAAATGGGTTAAAGGGTTTAACGAGCGTTAACCACTCCTGGTCATCTGGCCCTATTTTAATTATCCGTATTAATAATGTTGTTGGCTAAAGCCTGCTGGGAAACACTTGTTTCTTAATCCACCGTTTGAGAAACGGCGTAAATATCTTAAGGGCCCCACAAAAACAATACCGTTTAGCATCATGGTAGGTAGACGTAATACATTGCGCAACGCAACTCAATGAATTCGTAAACTCTCACGCACATGCGCACAAAACTACGCATAAAATCAGAAGCTCCAATGACGTCATTTGGCGAGAAAAAAAGATGCGCTCGGGAATGACCAACCTTTTCTAGTACTATCGTTCCACTCGACCTTGACTGTAACTGTGTGCCTGAATCGAGGCATACCGTGTTGCAAAAATGAATAGGCTTACTGTATACAATCCAAATCTCCGCTAGTTGCTACTTACGAAATGAAAGTTGTAAATTAGGCCTAAACACTCTAAAATGTAAAATAAGCTTAAAATCTAACACATTTTTAACGGGCAATTCTGACGGTTACTGCTTTTAGATTATATAATAGAGATAGCTGTTGCAATACGTGATAGAGAAGTGTGCCTCACTATTGGTAGTGGCAGAACTGGGCAGAAGACCGGATGCGACTAGGTAGTCGCTGCAGCCGCTTGTTTAAGTTAGTTTGTAATATAGAGCATGTGACTTGTAGGTCCATTTAGCTTTCAATAAACAAACAAGTAAACAAACAAACGAAGGCCAAACGCCTCGGAAGCCGACCGTAAGGGGTGGGGGAGGGGAATTTGTCGGCTGAGGTATCAAGACCCCACAATGGGGGATATTCGCTTGTTATCTGCGCGGGTACAGCCAATCTATAATAGAATAATAATGTGAGTATCAGGAAAGCATCATAACAGAAATAGAAAGAGACGATGAAGATGTTAAGTCGCAGAGGTACCACCATTATGACCGTTGTGTTTTTGCGGCATGAGGGAGGAAACCGGAGTACCCGGAAGAAATCCTCGTGCAACGGGCGGGGAACAACCGGAGAAAAACCCGTACATATACACTTCCCACACCAGAATCGAACCTGGGTCCGTATGAAGCCAGAGATTGTACAGCTGGAACCAGGACGCCTAACGAATCTGACGCCCCAGTGCTCGCAGCTACCCGTGCACCCAGATTATAAATTATCTTCCAGCCGCCAAATTTAAACTGGAATTATAACATAGAATTTCAACTCACGGACCGCTACACGTTATGAAAACAAGTTAACTCAGCTCATTAAACATTTATTACAGATTTTAGTAAGGTAAACAGTTTGCTTACATCCTTTCTTTAATGTTTGAATACTTGAAAAGGAAAAACCTTAATATACCGAGCAATTTATGTTTAACCGTGTTTTTGAAAGCAACGTTTCCTTTGATGTAGCAGCAAACTCACTTTTATGTCTGCAAAGGCGAACTGTTTGTTTGTTCCTCTTATCATCGACGAGACTCGACGAACTTCGCCACCATCTGCTGCTAACTTTGGTCTATTAAATATAGAAGGCTACGGAAAAGGTCAGCGTAGCTTTTCTTGTAAGTGGTACTTGCCAACAAAAAGGAAGAAATAAATAATTTTGTGATCATCAGCCCCTCTCCTCCCCTCACCTTACCCTCAAAGCTCAGCATCGTACAGAAACACACATCTCGCAGAAAGTTTCTTTTGTAGTTTGTGTTTGTTTATTGGGGAGGGGGTAAAACTTTGGTAATCCTTCACCCCCACCATCTCCCAATGGTGGGCGAAATACGGGTAGGTAACAAAAAGAAATTTTCAAGGAGACACATACACAGTGAGACTCAATGAACATGTTAATTCCAAAGCATAATTGCTCTGCGTACTTATACCGCTAATAGTCCGTCCGTATGTGACGATTGAAATGTACGAATGTAAGTAGACGTCGAGGTGTGGACAGGGAACTGCGTAAGCCTCGATGTTTCGGATCACTTCCGGTCTATTCTCAAGAAGGAAACTGAAGACTCATAAAACATGAAACCGATGGGTTCGACAAACGGGGCCTTCGAAAACCATAAGCCAAACTCAACCAAACTCATCCGTCTGGAGGCAGAGCGACGTTTGTTTATGGGCATTCTGTGTGTTAACCGTTCCAAACTGTCTCCAGATGGATGAGTTTGGTTGAATTTGGATTGGTAGTTATCGAAGGCGCCCAAAGAAAAAAAGTGTACGAGATTTATAAATCTGTAAATCTTGTAACGGATTTACGGAGCTGGGATTTAAAGATTTACAAAAGATTTAACTAATATTGAATGATTTACACGAGATTTTTCAAGATTTTACGCGGATTTACAGAAGATTTAAAGATTTACATACAATTTTGCGGATTTACACAGATTTTCAGATTTTCAGATTTACATGAAGATTTTCAGATTTGCTGGGATTTAAAGATTTACTAAAGATTTAAGTAACATTTAATCTTGAGTTTTTCAAGATTTATACGGATTTACAGAAGATATAAAGATTTACATAGATTTACAAGATGATTTGCAGATTTGTTTGGGATTTAAAAATTTACAAAAGATTTAAGTAAGATTTAAATGATTTACTTCAGATTTACGTGATTTACAAGATTTGTACAAGATTTACAAGATTTGATGATTTACACAACAAGATTTTGATGATTTGCACAAGATTTACGGATTTACAACGGATTTGTAAATCTAAATATTGGGTGTCAGAGATTTCTAGTTTTGTCGAACCCTCGCATGAAACTCAGGTAAAGAAGCTGCGGGCAAGCCTTGAAGCCAAGTCAGGTAAATAAAAAGCTCCGACCCGACCTACAACAATATTAAGGGCCACACGACTGGCCCATTTCTTCCTTTCGAGGTCTGTTTAGGAATTGGTCAAACCAGGGCTATGTACAGTACTGGCCGGATCTTGAATGAAAAATAGCATTACGAAACTGGGTTGGCAATATGGACGCCAAAAGTGCGCCTGATGCGATTAAGTTGCCGCATTTTGTTAACCGAGGGCGACACCCTCCGTACAAACTGCCAACGAACGTGTTGCTTTTTTTTGCAAACGCAGTGAAGTAGCTTAACTGTGGCTGAGTGATATTTTTTAAACACCATTTAAAAATACTCTCTCTTATAGGCTACATAAAAAATAATTTGCCACCAAAATCTACGTAAAAATTTAAATTATTATTTCGAAAACCGCCACTAGCCACCAATAGATGTCGCCTAGCACCGTACAAAATTGCTACCTCGAAGAACAGACCTCGACGAAATGAACCAGACGTGGCGGCCATTTTGTCTACCCCCCCCCCCCTACTATCGTTGTAGAGCGGGCCAGTTAGTTTAGTGGTCATGGTCAAGCAATCGCATCTTTGTACCGTGAGAAGCGACATCTGTTGGCAGCTAACAAAGGTCTTCAAAATGACAATTTTAATTTTTACACGGATTTGCGTGGCAAATTTTTACTATCCATAAAAGAATTTTTAAATAGTTTTTTTTTTAATTTATCACTCAGCCAAAGTTAAGCTATTTCTCTGCGCTTACAAAAAAAAAAAATCGGCACGTTCATGCAGCGATAAAGTGTTGCACGGGAAGGAACGTTGTCAATTTTTGCACTGTCAGTGTCGCCCTCGACTGAGAGAAAGCGGCAACAAAACAAATCAATCGCATCGGCGGCGCTTTTGGCGGCCATATTGCCCAAACCAGTCGTATATGCTATTACTTATTCATCCAAGATCCGGTCGATGGATTTGAGCCTGACCTCAGGCACCCCTGGCATTTCAGGAAGAAAAGGGCATTGTGACACCTCGTGCTCGTGTCGGTTGTGACATGTAAAAGATCATAGGAATTACCGATCTGAATTAACTAGAAAAATTGTCACTCTCGCCTTCTACAGAGTTCCCACCAAAATACTGAAATCAATTTCCCTGAGTTTTCCTGGTTTTCCAGAGTAGATGAGGTCATTTTCCAGGCTATTTACCGTAACTTTGGGAAGGAGTTTTTGCCACACATTTTACCAGTTTTGCAGTAGTAGAACCAGCCAACTCCAGACGGAGGGGAGGGGTGGGGGGCGCAAAGAAAATAGGCATTTTTTTTGTGAAAATTTATTGTACTTTAGTAGAGGCTTGGTGAAACCAGGTAGGGGGTCTTAGGAGCGTTATAAGCTCTCCCAGTGGGGTCCGGGCCTGAGCCCTGAAGCTGAAGCATTTTACGTTATTTGAGAGCCTATTTTCTGCTTCCCGAGAAAAGTTTGCATCACATTGTTAAGCAAATTTCGGCAGTGTTTTTCGTAAACATTCTTCAGCATGAGAGGTGTAAAAACCTAATTGTGACCAACATTTTTTTTTTTGCATAGATTTTATTTACAAATTAAATTAAGTGATGAATTAAACATTTTTTTTTAATGTTATTAAATTAACGTTAACTAACACTGAATAATTTAGGTTTGAAACGTATTGTTGCTTACTTCTCAAATGGCGGAATATTTAGATGACGTTCATGAATTAACAGAGCATATAGTTTAAAATCGCGGTGACGATGAGCTAAGAAGAAAAGGGCTACTAAGAAATCAAACTGCGTTTTAATTTTGATTCTTTGCTCGGTTTTTATGTTGTTATCAGACTTCAACTGACGAAAACTTGGAAGGAAAGCTTTTTCTGTACAAATTTAGCCGACGTTTCGGCTATAACTATAGCAAGAACACACAGTCGGACCTCAAAGGTGTACGGCCATTTGTGAAGAACAGTGAATTTTTTTTTTTTAGTTCTGTATTGGTTAGCCACTGAATTTGAGTTTGCGTCCTCTTGGTTGGGAGACCGGGACTGGGCTGCTATTGCTCCGTTTGTTTGGGGTCCCTGTGACCCCTCACAAACTTCACGTTGTGCGTTTGGCATTTGAAATCGGGCCCTCTCCTTTCAGAGATAACTGGCAAGGCGTTGGCATCCCAAACGTGTCTCATAACTACGATGCCTCTTAAATTATGGCGTTGATAGTCTAACGCAGCAAATTAATTTTCAGTTTAGCCACCTAACTGTACACGATTTTCGCTCAGTTCATTGTTATCACGAATTTAAACAACGAAAACTTAGCTAGAAATCTTAACAAGTTTTGTCTTGTACATATTTAGTTGACGGTTCTGCATTAACTTAAACAGCTCTTAAATTATAGAGGTGATGAGATAGCAAAAGTAGGACTACTGGCAAACAAAACGGAAAATCTGTTATGACCTTTTTTCCCCCAAATGTTTACGAATTTTATGTCGTCATGTTGACTCTGGCTGTTCCCGTACGACAATCTCGGTTACTCCCCGACAAGGGGCAAGGCTTCCCCGACCGGGGAAGGGGGGGGGGGGAAGTCTGTGGCGCCACCCCTGCAGTTTTGTGTTAAAAAGGCTGAAGCTTTGAGATCGGAAATACGTTATTTAAAATCTTAATTTTTTCCCCGAGTTTTCCAGGTTTTTTGTAAAAAAATCAGAGAATTCCCCGAGTTTTCCTTGAGTTTCAAAGTGGTTTGAATTCCCTGAGTTTTCCAGGTTTACCTGGTTGATCGGAACCCTGTCCAGGCGCTGCAGCCCTGGCTGGGATCGTGTCAAACCCCCAAACCCCTCTCTTTGATGCGGTTTTACGAATGCTTTACGCGTTAGGCCTAACACTTACTAAAAGGCGACGTAGCGATCACGTGGCTGTCCCCTAGTACCCACGTAAAGCCGTAGCCTACTATAAAAGCAGCCAGACAGAAGCTGCTGTTATTGCATCGATCGCATTGTCCACAGTTTCTATTTGCATGGCGCTATTGTTTCCAAAACAAGTTGACACTCTCATCGGAGAAAACGAACACAAAAGTTCAAAGAACCCCTGCTTGTTCCTATACGCCTGTGGGACTGCTCAGAGTTCAAATATACGGCCCCGGCACGAGACTGGCGCGGAAGAATCGTGTACCCGACGGTCCCCTCTCTATTCAAAATGACGGATCTGGATTGGATACGTTACGATCGACGAGATCTTCGGAAAATATGGCGTCATTGGCGGATCCTCGGTGACGTTGGCAGAGGGGGACCCCCAGTGACGTAGTTACCTTAGGTGGGACCGGTACCAAATTAGCCCTCGAAGGTCCCCTCCTCATTATAGACAGGATGACCCATAAAACACGCACGAGCTGACAAATTTCTTTTTTTCTAATTTTTTAAAAATATTTTTTATAGTAAAAATAGGGACTACTTTTTCGTACTCCAGTCAAATGCCACCACATTTTTTTCAATGATAGGGGCATGGATGGACGGGAAGGATTGAAAATTATTTTGTAAATACAGTTATTTTGCAAGACTGCAAAAGAGCTTTTTTGTAAAATCTAAATAATTCTTTTTCTTTCGAGTGCCCTCTGAGGCTGGGGGCCGATTGCATTCTGCCACCCATGCCACCCTGTAACTACGCCGAAGACTAGGTATGGCACCTTCCCGCACACGCGGTGCACCAAACGAGCACGCCATGAGTGTACAACTTATGTGGTTGGAAAGGTCAACTGAGACTTTCATCTTTCCAAAGTCGGGCGAGCGGCACAACAAAGCAACCGAAAGCTTTCACGAAATAAATAAATCAACGAGGATCGCACGGATTTAAAGTCAGCATCATAGAACAATATATGCTGAATGTTAGGATGGAGGATGCGCAGTGGAGGAGGAGATGGAAGAGTAAGTGGGGGAGAGGGAGGAGGTGGAGAACTTATTAATTTGCTTCGTGCTGAGTTCTGAAGTGGCCTTCGCAGATTCAGGTCAATGAACTCCCCCCTTGATATCAATTTGCAGAATTGGGGCCGGTAATTGGTAACTCCCCGGTTTTCGGCGCTAAAATCTAATTTATTGTATGGAATATTTAAAGATCCACTTTGTCAATAACGATTGAAGTTTTAGGTTTTAAAGAGTGGGCGAAGGGCAGCATCGGTAATTGCTCGATAGTTTGAAATCAATAATAAATTAAATATTTGGTAGAAAAAGTAAGCGAAAATTCTTCAACAGAATAATTAGAAAGCAATTCAGTGAATAACCATTCGCCGTTACAGAAGTAAACAAGCGAGTGCAGCAACTATACATAGTCACAACCAGTCTTCTGTACACTTCCACCGCTTTCGGGCCACTTTCGCTTCATACTTCCGGGTTTTTTATTTTATTCCTTTTAACTAATTTTTGGACGTTAAATCTATCAACGGAACGGTACCAGACAGAGACAAAAGTTTCTCACCATTAGGTTCAGCGTCCAAAAAACAAAACTTTTTTTATTTTTATTTTTCTTAATACAAAACAATGTTTCATACAAAAAAAAAGTTTGTCTTTTTCTGAGTGGGAAATTTTGTCTCTTGATAAATTTTGCTAACTTTGAACCTTCTCCAGTTATTACCAAAAAAAAACCAAAATCGAGCGCCATTTTCCAAGATGGCGGCTGACGCACAGCAGGGATTTGTAGGGACTTAACAGCGTCATTAGCAAGGCATCACTAACTACTGTGCCAAGTTTCGTCTTGCTGCTAATTTCTTAGGTCGAGTTTCCTAAAATTCCTCCACTACTAGTAGTGCCTTGTCTACGCCTGATTTCGACAACTATAATACGCGCGCCGGTTCTTGAGTCCTCTGGAAAATTGTCATCGACTTTTTTTGCCAGCAGCAGTGGAGCTCCCTGCATGTAACCAGCATTGTGGACTGCTCTGCGGGAAAGCCGACCGGCCAGCTGCTGAAATCCGTTCATTGGTAGGCATGTGCTATGCCAGCAGAAGGAGAAAAAAAAAGGTTTTTTTTTTATCCCTAGCAGGCGCGAATTACGCTTAAAAAAAGGTTTTCGTGTTAATAAAAAAAAAACGGAAATAAACGATGCTACTGTTGGCTACTGGAGGCATAAGTTGGTAAGAAAGAATACTTGTTTCTGTTCTTTACTTGAAAAAAAATACATGATTTCACGAATGATAATCCTTACGAGGTTCTTAGTGTATGTAACACTAGGGTTACGTTGTTTTCAACTCGTATTTCCAAACTTATTACACTGCAACCAGAGGCATCGTGCCATTGGGGAACGGAGGAGGGGGAGACATGTGCCCCCCCCCCCCCCTTCCCCCTCAGCCTCATCTCAATTTCTTATAAATAAACACGATTTTGGCTTGTGCGCGGACGGCGGGCCGCATGGTACTATCCCCTTCCTTTTAAAAAGTGTCAATTTAGGTCTTCCAGCTGTTTCAAACTCATAAAAGCGTTTCTCCCCCGGCTCCCCCAGTCCCCTAGTTGAAAAGATTTTGCCCCCCCCCCTCCACCCACCCTGTTTAATTTCGTGGGTGTACGACGCCCCTGACGGCAACTCGTGTATCTCCATGAAAATTCACAGGCACACAAATGAACAACCACTTGAGTTGTTCACTCTTGTCGTTAGTTTTGGGTCTCAGACAAAACTAATCAGAAACAGACCTACAATTTCAGGGAACCTTTTATACTGTATAATTCTTGTTCTCTGAGATTGTAGGTCAAATTATAATTCACGGTTTTTATTCTGAAAACCTTATTGTTTACTTGTGCGCCTCCAGAGTTGTAAATTTTTATAGAAATACGAGCTTGAGGGTTTTTTTTTTTTAGGCGGCGCTGTTTTTGTAGTTATTTCTTTTTTCCCGTCAAATCGTACAAAATATATTATTGGTGCGCAATACCCAAAACGTGTGGTTAGGTGGGGGATTGATTGTGTGTGTGTGTGTGGGGGGGGGGGGGGGGCGTACATTTTGTGTATATTACTTTTTAGACAAAATAAGTGGGAAACGAACGTTTATTCAGTACTACGAGATAAAACAGGACGTCTGGCTGTTATCACGATTTGGTGGGTCTGAAAAAGAACCATATCTTTGCTTTTACAAAAGGCTTTGTTTGGATCAACAGTCAAGTTCAGGTGATTTTTCCAAAGCCAAATTTGTTGTTCTTGCATTCTATAATTTACGGTAGAATAACTAACTCCAGTGTTCTGCAGTAGCTTTTAATCAATCCTTCTTACTTTTCAAGGTACTGTTGGGGAATACGTCTTGCTGATATCAACGCGCAACGATTATAATTTCTTCCCTGTCTTGACTGTCGATAGCTTTTCCTTGACGAAGTTTAGAACGTGGTGGAGTAGCCGCCATTTTTTTCAGGTCTGTCGGTGCGCCTTGCTGCCAGTACAGCTCAATCGATAATTTGCGTTGCATCATGGGAGGACTCAAGAACGGACGCGACCATTATAGCTAAAGTTAAACTTAAATCTAACTGTCGGTCTAAGCCTTTTTCCTAGCACAAACGCGGTAGGGGGTAAATTTTTCCGTAGGCAGTGAGGGAAGACAAAAATACCACCTTTAAAACAGCGTGTCACATAGCATCTCTCACTTACGATTTGGAGCGGGTTTGAAGGCGATCTTCAAACTTCGATATGGGTCGATAACAAGGACGATAACCTCGAACTCGTAGTGGGGAGGTATAATTGAGTCTAAGTCCAACTTTTAACGTGATAGGGGTCATTTTGTCTGGTTCCAAAAAAGGCTTACTAGCTTACTATCTAGCATACTAGATAGTCGCTATCCCCTCTTGTTCATTACTGCTCATAAGTTTGTCGCCTCTCCATCCTCTATTCCCTTAATTAGCTTGAAAACTGTCAGCGGCGCCATTCCTTTTTTCCCTCTCTGCCCTTTTCTGATCGCCTAAGTTTTCACCATCACGTGACAATAATTCGGAGGTGGTCCAATTTCGCAGAATCAAATTTGTGAGGAATGCGTTCTGCTAGTTGGAATCTGCCAAACTGGAATCCCAAAATTCGGAGAACTGAAAAGACGTGTGGGATTAGACATCATTAATCTAACAAAATTTTTTTTTTAAAGTTACAAAAACTAATGCAGCCATGCAGTCCGCAGAATTTCGCACAAAACTCTCAAATCCAAAGTACAAATCTCATTCCGCTGTGTTTTCTTTTATTGCATGTTTTTTTGGCGTACGTGTAGAACGGGTAAATCTAAGAATTTTTTTTTTTTAATTTCGCAAAATATTTTTTTGGGGGAGGGAGAGGGGGTTGTTGTGGGAGGGGTTATGAGTTACACGGCCAGTGTGACGTCAGATAACGAAGCCATTTAATCGATTTTGACCATCAGAAACCATGATCCTCAAAATTGGACGGCGGGCATGACTGAATGATTTATTTAATTCTTCAATGCAGGCTCCGGGAAGCTAGTTGAATTGTTTCCGCGATTGTTTGCCATAATACTGCATCTGCTTGCAACAATGCAGAATCAACTACCCATCAGCTGATACATGCTAACTCTAGACACAAGCTAGTGTGTTGCCATCAAATATCAAACATGGGGTAAAGCTTGGGCAGAACCTGAACAGAAATACGCGATTCAAATTTGTTTTTGCAAACAAAACTGGGTGTACAGTGGACATACCGCAGCAATAACAATAAAATTGAAGCGAAAAAAGCCAACAAATTAACTGAACAAAAAAATGCTTCGCCGTTTAGGAAAAAGCATTAGAGGTCGAATCCCCATACTCACAGCTGTGAAGGTGGGGCAAGGTGCCCTGATGGTTAGCATGACCGTCTCCTGTGCCAGAGGTCCCGGGTTCGAATCCGGCCTCAGCCACCCCTGTCATTTTTGGGAAGAGAAGGGCCCTGTGATGTCTCGTGCTCATGTCGATTGTGGCTGGGTGCGCGTCAAAAAGCTTCAGCTGTGAAGGTGCACGAATAAAAACGGATTAGAGTTCACTCAAACGCAACGAACTATAATTTGAACTCCAATTCCAGGGAACAAGGATTGTGACATGCCAGTCTCCATGCAGACGTATTCATGTACATCACTAATCAAACAAACAAAACGGTTGGATACTTCATACAAATAAAATACGCACACAAAATACAACATACACACGTACATGAAACAGAACGAAAATCTAAAACACATACAAACAGACGCCGTGAACAGCAAAACGCCTACAAAGGATGAAAAAGACATACACAAAGACAGGCAACAAAATTGTCTTAATTACATGGAACATGGAATCGTCCACGCCATGACGTGACGCATTCAGCCGGTTCAGCCATACAAGCAATAAATTGCTTCGGTTGACTTAAGGATCGATGAAACTAATTTTTTTTAGTAAAAAATAAAAAATTACCTTAAATTTCGTGTATTTTCCAGCCTTTTCACGCCCCAAAATCTATTTTCCGTGCCGTTTTTCATACTCCGTACCCTACACCAATTGAGGTGCTGAATTGATTTTGGAGCTAATTTGTTTGTTTGTTTGGTGGCATTAAATTCGTAATGCTTATTGGTAAGAAACAAGCGGTTATCGATTTTTCACCCACGGCTGCGATTAGTGTTCCGGCTCAAGTATGTAAATAGGTCGAGGTCGTACCCCGCGACGTATTTGCATACGAGAGTCGGGGCAATAATCGCAGCCGTGGGTTAAAAATCGATAACCGCGCTTTCTCACCAATAAATGATTTATGCCGCGGTTGGGATTTATGCCGCGGTCAAGCTAACTCTTATTTAATTAAAACGTGTTTGTGTTTTGTGAAAATTGCTTCAAGAAATAAAGTATTCAATCAGTATGTTGATATGAATGAAGGTCATTCCATTTTAGTTTATGGAGGGGGGACTGAGTGGTAGACGGACGAGTCCTTTGGCTCAAGTTTGTGGAGGGAGGGAGGGGAGTAGGTGGGAAGGAGACCGTCGCCTCGTTTGACCGGATGTCACGCTGGAAAGCTCGCTCTTGTTTTTGAAACTGTTCGTAGTGGAAAAACTTCGGTAAGAGGCAGCAGAGATAGAATGACATTAGGCTAGGACATTCTGGCAAGGTATGTAATTCATTTTTTTGCATTCATAGTTTGAGAATTTTTTTAAAATACCATAGAGTATCGGTGTGAATGAAGGTCATTCCATTTTAGTTTGTGGAGGGAGGTGGGGGGGGGGCGGAAGTTAAGCAGAGTGAGTAAGCTTAGATATGGGCCAGACATGTGAGAGTTAGCATGGATAGGATTTCATTCGGAACATTCCGGCAAATTAAGTAATTCCTTTTTTCCTTTTAATTGCGTTACTTTTTTCGCAAGCTGTATTTGGTTGTTGGTGTGTGCATTCCCGGTCGCGTAATCCGGAAGAGTCAAAAGTGTGGGTTACCGTCAAAAGTGTGGGGTAACTTGATAACCCACACTTTTTGCGATGACGCACACTTCCGGTCACGGTTAACGGAATTTAACCTACGTAAATTTAGCATGGCGTTGAGTTAGCGTGACGTCACAGCCGTGGTATAAAATATATTATTGGAAAATCGTTGGCAGACATGAAAGGATAAACATTGGCTTTGAAGTAACATAATTATATAGGTCTAATAAAAAAAATTTTCTGATTAAAAAAATTGAATTGGACAAGTTCTAAAACTTGAAAATTACGGTATAGGATGATTTTCCAGCTTTAATTTCAAATTTGCCCGAATTTCATAATTTTCAGGGCCTGGTTAGACAAAGGCCTTTGAAATTAAGTCCTTACTTTTCCAGTTTTTCAGCGCCTCGTACGAACTCTGTGTGATTAAATGGTGGCAGATTTTCAGCATTTTGCTGAAAGGAATTTTGCTGATAAGGTAATTTAAACTTGTTTAGAGACGACAATAGACCTTTTTTAACACTTTAAAATACTAAAAAAAAAACAATTAAATTCCCTTGCAACCAGCATTCTATACAATAAAAAAAAAGAATTTAAGATTTAGCAATTTTAGTACCATTTCTTGTCACTAGATGGCGTTGTTAGCAAAGATTACTACCAGATTAAATGTGTGCTACACGAAGGCCGTCCTCCTGACGGGTGTAATAAACGTATGATTTTTTTTTCTGTCATGTGTATGTCCATGCTTCATCCAAAATAAGTTTCTTTTAAAATCACAATTTAGCGCATACCGGCTAGCGAACGCTGATTTTCGATCGATTCGCTCACTCAATCGGCGCATCTCTCTTGCCAGGGTATAACCTTCTACCCCCTTACCTTCTTGCCTGCAGTGGCAGTGTGGTGTCACCGAATTCGTATAACAGGCACAACTCTTTTATTTCCAGTTTGGCGTCTCTGTCGCTTTCCTCGAGGAGTTTTTCCTATTTGCGCTTCACTTACTAACTGGCTCATATCTCATGCCCCCCCCCCCCCCAAAAAAAAACAAAAAAAAAACCTGTAACTCTTTAATAAGGTTTTGATGACTACATATTTTGTCACTATTGGTTATTATATTTGGTTCCACATTATGTTTTCAGAAAACTGACTGGATGACGACTCGTTTCCTTCCACTAAGAGTGCAAAAACTGGTGGATATCACACTTGTACACTCAACAAAGTTACTGTTAGAGTTTACGAATGGGATGATTCCGGATTTTTTGCACTTGTAATGGAAGAAAACGTGGCGTCATACAGTCAGTTTTCTGAAAACATAATGTGGAACAAAGTACAGTATCATCCCTGACTCCCGTTTCCCGTTTGTTTGAAACTGTAACGATTCATGGGGAAACCTGGATTGTTTCATTTTTGTTGGTTTATAATGCGAATCCTGCATGTTATCTCTTGTTTAGGCCTATCGTGTTAAAACTGAAGAGAAAAAACATATCCGAAATGTCTTACCACTGTAAAAACCTTCTTCCCCCTTGCCTTTTTGCCTGCAAAGACAGGGTGGTGCCATCGAAGTTCTATAGCAGGTACCAAGAATTTATACGGTCGGAGAGATGAATTTGTAACTCTAAAAGTCCCTATTGAAACGTGTTACATTCATTTCTATTAGTTCCGTCCGAATTGTAAGAGGGCGCCACGCGTTCCATCTGGTAATTTTTGCTCGTTTTACAGCCCAAATCTAAAGTAAACTAAATTACAACTAAGCTAAACTAAATAATTAAATACAAACTAGTTT
Organism: Lithobius niger; assembly: GCA_023313725.1. Classification (NCBI taxonomy): domain Eukaryota; kingdom Metazoa; phylum Arthropoda; class Chilopoda; order Lithobiomorpha; family Lithobiidae; genus Lithobius; species Lithobius niger. The sequence goes on along the minus strand of JAHWFP010234883.1, from coordinate 84,444 downwards.
CGTTTAGTTTAATTTTAGGTTGAAAATTCATTAGAAATTTCCACGTAAAACTCATGGCGCCATCTATAAACTTAGACGGAACTAATAGGAATGAATCTAAGACGCTTTAGAATGGGTTTCATTCACAAGTTCTCCTTCCCAAACCTATAAATTCTTGCAGGTACAGATTAAATTTGTATGCGTATATACTTTTGATTCCCCCCCCCCCCCTAAAAAGCACGAGCATTTAATAAATTTAAAAAATGCAAAATGTAACATCTCAAAAGATGAGACTTATTTAATAATTATAGTGTCCGTGGCCTATCTTGAGTTCGCCCCAGAACGAATACAGATAATCGATTGTATGTTTTCGATAGCAGAGCACCTTGTTGATATCCTAGATGGTTACAAAATCAGTGGCGGCCGTCGATTAAAGCCGCTCCCTCCAGGAAGACGTAGCCGCTCATAAAAATACCTGCAGGACTCAAGATACGCTGCGCCGACAACAGTACGTTTGTCGGACGTAATTTTTTTTTTTCCTTTTAGTTTGTTTTATACTTTTCAGATGGTACATTTTTGACATTTTTGCCAGTTGGGTTAACACACTTTGCCAACAGCTTCATCTAGCGGAAAGAAATGGTACTCAAATTGTTAGATCTTAAGTTCTTTCTTTTTAGTAGTTTCAAATGCTGTACGCAAGGTATTTTAATCATTATTTTGTGATTTAAGATAGTTAAAAAAAAATAGGCCGATTATCTAGAAGCATGCTAGTGCTCCGCCTGTCAAGTTCAAATTGTTGGATTTCTATGGCGTGTAATTGTTGGAGTCTCATCATCCACTAAACTGCGTATGGGGAAGAAAATCCATTAAGGGTACCGCTCCTTGAATTAAAAAAAAAGAGAAATAGTAATCTAAATAGGCCTAATTTAAACTAAACTAAACTAACTTATCGTGCTCAATTGTTTCTGTTTTCCAATCAAATGTAACACGTCGACGAGCACTTGATTAGAAATATAATAAATCAGCGACCATTAATTACACCAAAGTGACGATTTTTCTTTAGGCTGTTCAAGAAACGATTTACAATTATGTTTTCATAAGAAGCTCAAAATCAATACTTCACTAAAGCAAAATCATAAAACCAAAAGGGGTGATATCATGCAAAAACCCCATAAGGGTAAGGAACCCATCAAGTTTTCGTCATAGAAAGTAGTGATATCAGAGCCAAAATGGCTGCCACCAAGTTTACCGTCCCAACCCTGACGACTCAATCTTAATTTATATCTCGGTGATTGTCAGTTAAGATTGAGTGATCACGGTTCGGACCACAAACTTGGTGGCGCCATTTAGTCCCTGATATCACTACTTTCTATGGCATAAACTTGATGGGGTTTTGTATAATAAATAATTCAAATCACCTTATTTGTCCCTAAGAAATTCAATAATATGCAGTCAAGATTTTTGCTTTTAAGGGAATTTTTAGCATTTTATCTATTTTGGTTAGTCTGTTTCCTACATCTAACTTGAAACCATAACGAAACGGTATCGAAAATTAAATGACGACGAGTTAGTTTATCACTTATCAATTTTTGAATTGGTAAAAGGATTGAAGCCATCCCTGTCTCAACTGCCGGCGTTGCACAGAGATTCACAGATCGATATTGGACGATGACCTTGTCTTCCAATCGATATCAATCGATGAAGAATCAATACTTCGTTTCGCACGCACTTCAACAGATTTGGCGCACGTGAAAACCAAAATTACGAAACATCTGAGAGACAGACAGCTGATGTTAATAATCACCTCCATGCTATCAGCGCAGTGGTCGCGCTGCCCCAAAGCGGTTGGTTGGCTTTTCTGTAGTGCATATACGCTACCGGTAGCAGCTTACCTTTTATGACTGGAAAGCAGCCGTGAATCCAGTAGAGTGTATTTAAACGGACCGACGAACTAGGCGAGAGCCTCGCTACTTGATTTTTTAAACTTCTTTCTTTTTTTGGCGATGTGTCGATGAATAACGTCGATATGCGAGCCTGCGCTAGAAATCAGAATGCCACATCCGTACGTCCTATTTTCGTCCTAAGATTTTTAAACGCTTATAACTCATGACCCATAAGGGTGCGTTTACCAACGTCTCGTCTTTGCTATTCTCGCAGCTAGAATTTCATCGCGATGGTAAAGGTTTCGTTGCCATAGTAATAACGCTATCTGGATTAGCCAAGTACGACATCGTTTGAGTCAATGCTTGTAGTCTTATAATCCGTGACACTAAGATAAAAAATTCCTCCGACGAAACAATTTTCTCACCGCTTCTGAAGTCACATTATTGACCGTTTCGTTGTGAGCCGCCGCCATATTGGAATTTCAGATGTTTTCTAGCTTCTAGCTCAGAGAACGCAAAGACCTCAAGGGTGCGTTTATGCAAGAAGTCATTCTCGCTCGCCGAAATCTATTTGCTAGTCTACCATTATTTATTTATGATTAGCTTCCCGTTGCTACTAAATGAATGCGGTAATAGATAACAAATTGTATGTATTATAAATAACAACACGGATAAAGAACAAAGTGCTACAGTAATTTTAAACATTGCTAAAAGATTGTCATTTCACGCTATTTCCAAAATTTGCTATTCTCCCTCAAAGTACAGCTTCTAGCAAAGATCAAACGTCGGTAGAATAAATAGCTTCTCGCAGCAAGAATTCAAAATCCAACATGGCGTCCATTTCGTGGTCATCGAATCGAAGACAAACCATCGAATGCCGCCATACAAAAAACAGTCCGTCGTCTTGTACTGCAGTAAAAATTGTTTTCTTGTTGTCATAAATCGACGCTCAAATGTTGCAAGCATCGTACGCCGTGTCACGAGGCAGGAGGAAAAGATTTGCCACTGCGTCGTTGCCATGGTTACTAATACGTATAGACAACTCGAAAGCCGCATACTCTGGTAAAGGCGAGAAGCAGCCATCAGATTTAGTATTGATCAAGTAAAAGCTAGTGAGCGAGAAAACTGTCGTTGCGTAAACGAGCCTTAAACGTTCCTTAAAGGCGCTTATTCACCGAATGAAAGGCTGCAGCATCTAGCGCCGTCTACAGTTATTTAGTTCTATGTAGCACTTGGTTTCAACAAGAGGAGGAATGCGCAAAGAAATTCCTTTTTACAGAACAAACGAGCCACGTACCTCCTTAATTATTGAGTGTAAAGTTGGTGCGTCCACGTGCGCCAGGGAGCAAGCGGGCAAGGTCAACGATATCAATGACAATAGATGACGCCCATCTAGCGGTTCAAAATCTGCGTTTCAAAATGGACGCTAACTGAAAAAAAGCGCCGGTGACGTCGTTAGGCTTAACTTCACCGCTTTGCTCTCTAGTGCACGTGGGTATACGCACCAGCTTTACACTCAATAATTAAGGCCGCATGAGGCTTGTTTCTTTCATAAAAAGAAATTTATTTGTGTGCTCTTTCGCTTGTTGAAAGCAAAGGCTAAACACAACTAGATATCGGTAAATGGTTGAGATGCTGCAGCCTATAGAGCAATATAAACCACACGCCATGGCTGTTTACTGTGACGTGCATATCACGTGACTGGGCTAGTCCAATCAGACGGCCAAACAGCCGTTGTTCTCGTTCGTCATTGGCTAACTCATGGTGACGTCACGGCAAACAGCCATTGAGCATGGTTTAGTCACTTCGTTACGGGAGGAGCATACTCCTACGGAAAGGAACAATCAGTTGCGTTGTTTAGTGACGTCATCATCAACTCGGGAGCAACAGAGGCACAGACGGAATGCTTGGAAACAAACGGGAGAAAACGCGTGTTGTTACTACGGTGGCTTGTTGCCATAAACAACAATTTTTTTT
>JAHWFP010234883.1:61998-72619 GCA_023313725.1 Lithobius niger | reverse complement strand
TGGCAAAAGTGTTGGTTATCGGCAAAAGTGTGAGGTAACTTGATAACCCACACTTTTTGCGATGACGCACACTTCCGGTGTTGGTTAACGGGATTTAACCAACGGAAATTTAGCATGGCGTTGAGTTAGCGTGACGTCACAGCCGTGGTATAAATATAAATATATATAGCGAGAGAGAGATTCTTTTAATATACCGAAAAAAAACCGCTATTCTACATCAAACTGATTCATGTGCCTTGATTACACATACACATTGACAGAAACATTTAAAATAGGAACGCCTGTTTTTGCAGTATGTTTTGAACGTTAAACACAACGAAGTGTATTTGCACTATGCAATCATTTTATAATTTTTTGTTTTACCAGTGCTAGAATCAGCTTTTCTAAGAAGGAATGCAAGGATATAATGCCCCCCCCCCCTCCCTCCCTCCCTGTCCCCTCGCCACATCCTCCAGACTAAAAACTGTGGTGTCAGGGTGCCCCTTCCTGGTCTTGCCTATGATTAAACACTCTTGTGATATCAGTTGTTATTGAATCCGGGTAGCCGGACACCAGCCCGTCTGTCCGCGTGGTAGCTGGTTTGTCGAACATGTCGAATTTTTATTTTTTAAATTATTTTTATTTATTAATTCCTTTTTATGGTTATTTGGCTGAAGCGGCTCAATTTTGAACATTATCAGACTTTTTAGAAGGAGAAATATCTGATAAATGGAGGAGCCAAACTGATAAAGTTGTAACTTGGCTAGGAGGTTTACTTGGCGCGGTTCGTAACATGACGGACGGGACGACAGGGACACAGGACTTTTAGACTGTTGGTTGCTGAACTGGCAATGGGGGTTAATGGCCCAAACCCTAACGTTCAAAGCTTCCGTAGACCTGAGATGGAATAATGTTATCCAAAAAGTGGTTCAGGTTCACAATGGTGGATTTATTGGCTCGCCTTAATTGCGGGCTCGGGTCGCAAAAGGGTGCAATCGGAATGAACGTTTGGCTCGGTTAGGTTTTGGCTAAAAGCCGCCAATAGTAAACAGAATTTAAGTCGAAATGGTAATTAATAATTAAACACTCACTTTTTAAGAATGTGATGCTGCTTCGCAAGCATTGGATAAATCAGGGTTGAATTTAAATTGGGACGAGGGTATGGGGACGGTTCTAATAACAAGCGGCTACAGCGACTGCCTAGTTCCACCGGTCTTCCATACATTTCTTCCACTTCCAATGTTGAGGCGCACACCTCTATCACGCACTACAACAGCTACCCTTATTATACTAATCTAAAAGCAGTCACTATCACAATTGCCTGTTAAAAATTTGTTAGCTTTTAGGCCTATTTTACATTTTAAATGTAATTGCCAGCTTTTAGGCCTAATTTTAACCAGCAGTTTTAATTTCGTAAGTGGTAGCAGCTAACAGAGATTTGAATTGCATAGTAAACATTCATTTTTGCAACATGGTGCGTCTTCTGCCACACAGTTACAGTGTTACAACGTAACGCACAACGTAGCCTATGGTAGTAGGGAAGTAACGAGAGAGAGGCTGTTGATGAAGCCAATAGCGACTTGTAGAAACTTGACGTTGCCGTGGTAACATGATTTTAGGCCTATTTTTGTTAATTCAGTTTTAATTTCGTAAGTAACAGACAGGCAAAATGGAGAATTGGGTTCGACGGTAAGCCTATTCATTCATGCAACAATGCGACGAGACTATTTTAAACGAAGCTAAAATCTATTTGTTTTATTGCGTGTTATCTTAGGATTTCGAAAAAGCGACGGACGGACAAAGTCGTTGCAATTGTCTTCTCAGCCGGTTTGGCTGTACAGAAGACTAAAAAGGCATCTAAAAATGGCGACTGATGCGGGACTGGGTCGGTTGGGAGGTTCAGGATTAAAAGCTGAAGATATCATGCCAACAATTTATCCAGAACGTAATATCAAACATAACAGGGTTTCATTGTTTAAAACAAGGGTTTATAATCAAACACAATGTCTTGTCTTGAATACTGCAATCATTGTTAGCTTTTGGAGACAATCGGTGTTCGTAGCAGCACCTCGATATCGGGATCGGCACCTCGATATCGGAAACGGCAAACGTAAACAGGTTCTCCATATCTGTAGCTGGTGTGTTGTTGTTGTTGTTTGTTATTAGGGAGTACGAACCCCAAGCTGGGTAATCTGCCCCACGACGGGCTTGCTTGTTTGATTTTGAGGTTTTGAAGGAATAAAACTTTATTGGAGCCTCGGCCCTTGGCCACGCGCCCACCCTAATAAGTGGCGTCACACTTGCACCATTACAACAAGAACAGCTTAACATGACACACTATGATACTCAACAATGTTTTAACATCAATATTTTAAGAATGGTATAACACTGTTTCGTGCGTACACCGGAAGAGCCAGAAAGCTGCACAAGTAAACCTACAAATTTGCAACTTCGAGGAGCGTCCTGTTACCAAGCTAAAAACAGAACGAAGCCAACGTTTTTAGTCAAGGCTAAAAAAAAAAAACTAAAAAATAATATCTGGCAGCAGAACTATTTGGTTTACAGTAAAATAACAAAACGCATAACCCTGTTTTTTCATTCAGTTTAAGCACACAAAAATTTGAAAAGATACTCTGGATACAACACTCCCTGTGTCTTTCTACAAGCTTTAGCAATTTGGGTGAAAGTATAATCATGGATTTTCGATGCAATGTACGCAAACTTAATTTAAAAAAAAAATAAATAATGAAACACACTTTCAGAAAGCTTTCTTCATATAATACCACCCAAAACCAAAACTGGTAGAAAAACCCGCCATGTTTCCAAAAACGATCGGCCTTTGAAGGTAGTGACATCATTCAACCATAGAAAGGCCGCCAAGGTCAATCCTATTAGCTAAGTTAATCGCACCGACTAATAGTTCGAAAGTTAAATGAAAACTTGAAGATTGCGTACCGATATTGGGTGCGATTAACTTGGCTAATAGGATTGACCTTGGCGGCCTTTCCAATACACCAAGATTAACGAATAAAAAAAAAATCTCAATTTAAGACACTAGCAGTTTCTACGTCATTTTGAGAACGTTATTTTTTAGGCCATTTTTTTAGGGAGATTTAGGTCTAACTGGTTGTCGTCCTAGCTGGTTCTAGTCGGAAATTCATAGATACTTTTACATGTCATAATCGACGTGACAACGAGGCGTCACTTCAAAAAAAATAACCTGGGCTACAAGGGACCAGTGTTGACTACTGTATGAGACCCATTAATTTTTTTTCCCTCCTCGATTTCACACTCGTCTTTCAGACAGTACCCAAGGTTGCTTCCTTAAGCTTTCTACTTGTTTATTTGATTAAAAAAAAAATTGCTTCCTCTTTGTCGCTAAACTTCAGCAACTGACACAACCATTACTTCGTTTCACTCGCTCAACCAGCCAAAACTCATGTTATCTCATTTACGAATTATCTCATCGCAAAACGGATTTTGAATCATCCATTCTACGGTTATTCCCATGGAGTCATTGGCTCGTCCCCTCGCCCACCCCCAATTTCCCCTTGCTTCCTCTAACCCCCCCCCCTCCTTTCCCGGACAGGGACGGCAGCAGCAAACGCTTAGAGGGTGAAAAAGTAAAAATTTGGAAAATTAACGTGAGTCATGGTTTTAGCCTCAGGTCGAGCAATGCCTAGCAATCAGAGCGGGGCCCAACGAATATTGTCAAGCGACGCCGACTATAATATATAACGTTGCACTCCCCGAGATGTAATTAATGTCATGTTCAATATACCATCAGTAATTACGGGCGACGGCAACTGGTTGGCTTCTAATAGAGATTCGGCTTTGGTTTGCGAAATTATGACAAGAGGAAAAGGCAGCCACATAACGCCGAAATGAACGCTCGTTTGCCGTACGGACAGATGTGACAGAAAGTGGGTCCCAATTCCACCGGATATTATCGATTTTTCGTCGGGGTTATACGCGGTATGACGTGTTCGTGTCGCGTGTTCCTTAGGGGATTTTGTAGGGGTCGTGGTTAAGTTTTAAGCAGCAAACTGTAGGAAGTAGTATTATCGCACGACGGTTCCCAACTTTCACACTACTAACAACGATCAGCGATATATCCCATATCACCACACTTTACAGTACGTGATATGATTCACATCGCCACACTAAAGTGTGGTGATATTGGATATCGCCTCACTAAACTGTGGTGATATGGGACAATGACATGTACAGTTAAGCGGGGTGATGTCACGTAACGCGACTGTGAGGTGAATGACGTAACTTTTACATGATGAAGAATTTAAGAAAAAGCGTTTGTCTTACACCTTTTTATTTTTTAAAGAAAATGTCACCCTCAAGACGCAAAACACCCTCCCGCTCAAATGGTATCGGCCGCAAACATGACTGCATCAATAAACACATCTATGAAAACAAACTTTCCATTTACCTCAACAATTTTCTTTTTCATTTCGAAATTTAGGGACCGTGCGATTAATTAGTTATACCACCCGGGGCGAATTGTATCGGATTTATGAGCCGATTGGGTGATCTCCCACTGGAACTACGTATCTATGGCGTCTCGGCTTTCGGCCTCGACGTTATCTTGACGTATTTCTCGCAGATCGCCCATATGCTGGATATCGCCCATCGGGTGATACTGAGTGTGCTCAAAGGGCAATTACATCCATTTTGACATGCATGTTTGAGTTTTGGATCACTTACACAATAACTAAACACAAGAATAGCGGTAAGAATACGTTACGTACGTCCGATATAACAATTTAATTACTGCATCACCAAAACACGACACGGAGGTCGCCATTGTTTTGCAGGAACGCGCAAAAATTAATGCCGACAGACGGATCTCTTCGATTTCGACTCGCAGCCGATTGAGATAGCTGTATTGACTGTGAGGAGCTCAAGCGTCTGACGGCCTTAGCTGTAAGTTAAATTATTTTTTAATACATAACTTCAGAATGGGTGGAGCTAACGACTTGTGGTTTGCACCATTGGAAAGCTGGCGAAAAAAGGGTTAAAATGGTGTATATGAATGTCAATATCTGTCAATATTTAACGAAGTTGTCGTCGTTTCCGTATACATCGAAAAAAGTGCGGCGTATATTTGTCCAATACGGTGTATCGGCACATCGGAGGTGGACATCGGCGGTACCGATATATCGGATTGCCTCCGATAACAGGCAATACCGATATGAATCCGATAATCGACACATCCCTAATTTCGTTGTGAGCCGGCAGAGCTAAAACCGCCGTCCAAGTTGGAATTTCAAGATGATTTCCAGTTTCTAGCTGCGTGAATGCAAAGGTGAGTGTTGCCATAAACGCGTCCTTATATTTCGGAACTGGAAGAATAAATAACATCCATTTTTCAAAGGTAAACTTTGTAACTGTCGTAAATTAGCATTGTGGGAGAGCATACGACAAGCAACTTTGACGATGTTTAAGGTTAGGCCTAGAGAACCCTATCTTGCTTATAGGCTTGAAAGGAATTAAGCTACAGTACCGTCTGATCAGGAAGGACGAATGTACTGGGTTGATCTTGAAAGGAATGATCTTTGACTGCATAACCGCAGCGGGCGAGATTCTTGAGTTAACTAGAATTGCATGATTAAATCTGATTGAAAGAAATTAAGCAAAATTAGACATTTTGCCCAGCTCGATTGCTGGAATCAACGACGGAATTTATTCTCGTTAACGACAAGACAACAAAAGCTTTTCGCCTAAAAAACACACGTGCAAAAACAAAACGCCCCAGGCGTCAACAACGGAAAACAATCAACTATTTTGCAATCAACTGACGACAGGATACCTTTTACAATTCCTGCCGACAAACAAGAAAGGTACAAAACCTAAAATTAAGGCTTGTAAAAAAGGGGCCACAAGGATCTTCAGGTGCAAGATTCGTAACAGTAACATTACAAAAAAAAAAAAGTCACAGAGCGTCTTAATAACGGTTGCGATGATCTTTACCAGGAACCACGACATCTGGTCCAGCCTAGTTTCCGCCTTCCAGCGACACGGCTTCTGCTGGGAGCGCATCAACCCTACCGAGAGCATGGGGGAAAATGAGACATTGACCGAGGGTACACGGAGGTTTCTTATGTCGCTTTATCTTACGTCGCTTTACCTTACGTCGACTTGAATTCACATCGCTTTAGGGAGAGAGGTGGTTACACGGACGTTGTAGTTGGAGTGAATTAAAACGACAGCGGGGTTCCTGCGTCGCGTTTATCTAATCCCCCCCCATCAAGCAAACCCCTCTTTATTGCCAAGTCCCCATTCATACACGGAGGTTCTTAAAGCGCTCTAAGCACTACATCGACGTAAGCTACGTCGACGTAAGATAAAGCGACGTAAGAAACCCCCGTGTACCCTCGGTCATTGAACACTTTACTAGACAAATCGAAGAGATCAGTGGCCTATCCGTCCCGAACACGCTGCTTCCATTAAATGTGACGTCACGCTTCAGTCTTTCTGAAAACGAACTTCGTGCTTCATCGTATGCATAAGCGTATGTCCACCATCATGCTTGCGTTTGGGCGTTGCTGAGCAGTTTTGAGTTAAATACTGGCCGATATGGCCACGTTCACAGACCTATAAAAGTTGTGATATCCACCCAAAACCAAAACTGGTATAAGAGAAGCCGCAAAGTTTCCAAAAAAGAGTCGGGGCCTTTGAAGGCCATTCAACCTTCATTCAACCAGGAGGCCCTTAAGTTAATCGCATCGAATAAAACTTCGGACCTTAAATGAAAACTTGGAAGATTGTTACTCCCACCAGCAACGTTCTGGTTTTCATTTTAACTTTCGAATTATTAGTCGGTGCGATTAACTTGGCTAATACAGGATTAACCTTGGCGGCTTTTTCCTGGTTGAATGATATCCTTCAAAGGCCGACGCTTTTTGGAAACTTGGCGGCTTCACGTGTATCAGTTTTGGTTTTGGGTGGATTATGTTTAAAAAAAAAAACTAAGTCCGTCATCATTAGTCGGTTGATTCAACGGAAAAACCGCCTCGAGGCGCCGATGAATCCGATGATTGAGCAGTTACGTCACGCAGAGCGATTGGAAAATAAATGGTGGGTTTAGGCCGCAAAAAAATGCCATAGTTTTTCATAAGCGCCCGCTTCAATAATTACGGGCTGCGTCACTCCTTTTTATTATTAAATAAATAAATAATAAAGGATTGCGTGCGCATCAAGCCGCGAAAAATGTACTTTTTTTTTCTCTTTACTTGGACAATAAAACGGTCTGTAGCTAAAAATGCATGTTGTACAGCACTACTACGCTGGCTGTACACAAACGAAAGGCTACGGTCCAGGCAAATAAAGTCCAGCAATATCACCGCCTGTATTTGTGAACATGGTTAAATATACTGCGAACGCCAAGCATTACCATTCTTCATTTCAATTGCACATTATTCCAGGTTAGTTTAACCGATTCTTAACAACGCAAGGAAAGCTACATCTCTTGCAGTTCATAAATAAAACACAAAAATAAATCACAAAACTTCACAAATGAACTAATTTTGTGATTTGAATCTTTTTTTTTTTATAGTTACATTCATTACTCATTAATTTTTAGTGTACACTATTTAATTCGATGTCGGATCCACAATTCACACATTAAAACCTGGGAAATTCGGTCATGTTTCATGCCTATACGAAAACCAAGTTTCAATTATGCGTTTTTCACATTGTTTTATCGCATTTTTAGGGGAGATCCAACAGAGAAAAAAATAATAAATTTCCCCTCCCCCCCCTTCCATCATAAAAAAATATTGCCGCACCGCTTCAGATTTGAGAGGTTAAAAAAATAAAAATAAAAATCCGCTCGCCAGCATCAATTTTTTGTTTTTACACTTATGGAGAAACAAGGTTTTTATTTTTATTGGCTTTACGAAGAACTCTTACGAACAGTGACGACAGAGTTGCGCTGTTCAGGAGTTTAGGAAAACGCCCAACTCTCTTTTTCACGGCATTAGATGACTTTTGAGCAATTTTTTTTTCAAGTACCCGTTCCTTAGTCAGTGGTGGGATTCGATCCGACGTTAAATGGCTTGGAACCGGCCACTCACCATTGCTTACTCACGTTGTTCAGAGTCCCAGAAACCCCTCACAAAGCTCGCAGTGAGCAATTTATTTTCTAGCTTGGCTATCAATTTGTTGTGCAAATTTGTTGTCAAAAAGTTATTCGTCTATAACCTGTTTGCCACCCCTCCTGGCCATCTCTCTTTTCAACTGCTTTTGTCTGGCGCGTCAGCTGCAAAAGCGCTCTATTGTTACGGTCTCAATACAATACGATGCTTGTGCGATTATTGTTTTTTTTTTTTTTGTCATGGAGGGGCAGGGAGAGAAATGACCTTAAACATGGTGAAAACCTCGTAATAAATTAAATCGGAATTGAACGGCAATGAAACACTCAATATCGAATTGTCAAAAAGCAACAAATAAATACAATCTGGAAGCAGGGAAGTTGCAATATTGGGGAGAGGGGGGGAAGTCAGATTTAGCTGTCGTCTTCGACAAAATCTTGGCCCTGTAGAGGCTTTTGACTGTTATCGGAAAACAGAAACAGCCAGTCGCCTCAGATCTCAATACTTAGAACCCCGCATAACCATCCTCTCGCATTCACATGGGGTGCCTTTGACGGGTTCCACAAAGCTATAAATCTCGTACACCCAAGATTTAAGATTTATAAATCCGTTGTAAATCTTGTATATCTGTAAATCTTGTACAAATCTTGTAAATCACGTAAATCTGGCGTAAATCATTTAAATTTTACTTAAATCTTTTGTAAATCTTTAAATCCTGCAAATCTTCGTGTGAATCTTTAAATCTGTAAATCTGTGTAAATCTCCAAAATTTTGTGTAAATCTTTAAATCTTCTCTAAATCCGCGTAAATCTTGAAAAAATCTCATGTAAATCATTAAATCTTACTTAAATCTTTAGTAAATCTTTAAATCCCAGTAAATCTTCAAATCTTCATGTAAATGTTTAAATCTGTAAATCTGTGTAAATCTCCAAAATTTTGTGTAAATCTTTAAATCTTCTCTAAATCCATGTAAATCTTGAAAATTTTCATGAAAATCATTAAATCTTACTTAAATCTTTAAATCCCAGTAAATCTGCAAATCTTCATGTAAATCTTCAAATCTGTAAATCTGTGTAAATTTGCTAAATTTTATGTAAATCTTTAAATCTTTTGCAAATTCATGTAAATCATTAAATCTTACTTAAATCTTTTTGTAAATCTTTAAATCCAGCAAATCCGTAAATCTCCTTAAATCCGTTGGAAGATTTACAGATTTACAAATCTCGTACACTTTTTTTTTGTCTTTGTCGAACCCCTCGGGTGCCTTTGAAAATTGACCTGTGTGCTCAGGTTGCGAAGAAACACGCTGTTGCATGTACTAATTGCGTAGGTCGTGCGAGATATTGCGTCACCATCCCCTGAAGTTGCTTAATTTTAAACGATTGCCTGTTCATACAACATTCAAATTACGCTTCAGGCAGTAAACTAAACAACCGAACACACCATGCTCGCCGAGCTTGGTTCCTGAGGGTAAGTGTGGGGACAGGGGGTAAAGTGGCAAACAAATCGACTATCGACCAATCAGAAACGAGGTAGAAACAAGGGGGAGGGAGCGTTGTGTTTATTTGTATTAATTCGCCGTGTGAGGTGGAGCACGAGTTTATGTTGCGTTCGGTATTATAATTCTATAAATAAGCTTCAGTAAAATAGTGATTAAAGCTTCATCGTATCTTAATAGCAAGTACGCAAATAAACTCCTGCTTGCTGTTCAAAGTAATACTGTCTTGTAGTTTATTGCTGCCACGTGAATGCAGAGTCGATACGATGACGAATCGTTCTAGCGACGACTTTGGGTTAAAAATAATACTAATTCGTGACATGTAGAAGAAACGAGTTACTTATGCGTGATATACTTATGCGGGGGGGGGGGGAGTGAGCTATTACCATTAAGCATACGATTACGCATTAACTGAATCTAGAAGAGAACAAACAAACAAGCACGAGACCCGGGAGCTGGGTATGTGTTCAACTACACATAGCAAAGAGGAGAATGGGAAGGAAACCAAGAGGAGAGGGAGAGGACGGGATAAAAGGAGGAGGGGAGAGGGGAGGGAGAGGATTGGCGGAAAGGGGGAGTGTTACACAAACAAAAATCGACTGATGTAGTGAATGATCAGGCAGCAAATACTGGGAATTTGCAGGGGTATTTTCCTGGGGTATTTTTCCGGGGGTATTTTTTCCAAGGGATATTTTTTCCGGGGGTATTTTTACACGGAATTTTTCCCGGGTGTATTTTTTCCAGGGTATTTTTTCGGGGGTATTTTTTTCAGGGGTATTTTTTCGTGGGTATTTTTTACAGGGGTATTTTTTACGGGGGTATTTTTTCCAGGGTATTTTTTCCGTGTGTATTTTTTCCAGGGTATTTTTTCGGGAGTATTTTTTCTAGGGTATTTTTTCCAGGGGTTTTTTTCCAGGGTATTTTTTCGGGGGTATTTTTTACTGGGTATTTTTCCGGGGGTATTTTTTCCTGGGTATTTTTTCGGGGGGTATTTTTTCCAGGGTATTTTTTTCGGGGGAATTTTTTCCAGGGTATT
>JAHWFP010234883.1:49271-61513 GCA_023313725.1 Lithobius niger | reverse complement strand
TATTTTTTCCGGGGGTATTTTTTCCAGGGTATTTTTTCGGGGATATTTTTACCTAGATTCAACACACTGTAGAAAGAATTTCTTTTCCTTGAGAGTTGTTCCTGTCTGGAACTCCCTTCCTGAAGCTGCAGTAACAGCTCGCAGCCCAAAACATTTTCGCTCAATCATTTTAAAGCATTCCTTGAAAGAATTCTTGAAACGTCCCGAATTTTATTGGTAATTTCGTCTTTAGATCTGTTTTTTCAGCTTTTTTTTTAGCTTTCTGGTGACGCTTTCTGACTGTTAGTGATCCTTGGATCCTTGCCAGGCCTTGCCAGAACTTAGGAACAAACACCGATCACCTTTCAAGTTATTTATCCAGGGTCCTTGTAACCGAATTTCTTCAATAGTGTTAGGAAGAGGTGGCCTGTTTTCTGACAGCGTTGTGTAAATTAAATGTTTTACTGAGCGAAAGTGGCAGTCCGCATTACTTGCTTGGTTTGATTTCTAAAAATAAACGTACGTAATATTGCCTTAAGCATACGCTAAATCACCTGTAATACAAAAAAAACAAAATAATAATAATAAAAAAAAAGTTTTTCTACCTGCTGGCACAAGATGCGTATATTTCGGTTGCTGTTGCTGCAGTTGATTTGTTAGGTTCTTTTCGAAGTTCGTTGCAAAATCGGTCTTTTTGAATTTTTTCAGAGGGTGGTAAATAACTGTGTTCGCCTACTTCAATCACTATTTCACCATCTTTAGAATGAAACCTGCTAGTGCACCCATTTTTGTAATTCGTGCATCTAAAATACGCTGTGTCTTTATAAACTTTTTCCTGCGAAAAACGATATCCTTTGTAATGAGTAACTCTATGCCTTTTCTGCCGCCAACTTCGTTGATGGTGAGTGACCGGTACCTGCGTTGTGACAAAGATGGGTTGTCCAATCTAGGTATGAGAGCGATTTATGCAAATAATAATTTGCGTAGTAGGTCGTTAAAAAGGAGGTCTGTTTGGCAATACGTTTGTCTTTCCGCACCCACTGAAAAATAAGGGGGACCGCGAGCAGCTCGTCACAAAATACGAGTAGCGCCGGAGAGAAAATAAAAAAAAAACGGAAAAAAACTGCTTCCATACTCATAATTTGTGAGTATGAACCCTATGAACTGATTATGCCTACTGATTATTCCTGCGCACAAAAAAAAATCTATCTGTTGAGGAAAAAAATTTCTGTGTGATGGGAAAAAAATTCTACCTGTTGGGAAAAAAATTGTATCTGTTGGGAAAAATATTCTATTAGATGGGAAAAAAAATTCTATCTGACAGGAAGTACACATTTTCTATCTCATGGTATTTCTATCCCATGGGATATTCGATCATTTCGATCTGACGGCAGGACACCCGCCTGCTGCTCATGCAGAAAAATATCATCATATATATATATTTATATATATATGATTGAAGTCCTCTCTCCAGCAAAATTAAAACTATTAATTTCTCCGTTTCTATTCAATATATTTCGACCAAACTTGGCCAGGTAGTAGATAACAACTTTTCCAAACTTTACACCAACTTTTATGCAATTCCGTGCAAGAGTAAACGTAGGAAGCCACACGTATATTTGAAAACTGTTCACTTGTTGTTGTCATGTTGTTGTTGTTCTGGTTCTTGTTCCTCTTCTTTTTCTTGGCTGACACGGTTTCAGAAAAAACTACTGCACCTACCTAAAATCTGAAACATGATCTGAGCCAGAAATTTCCCTGGGCTTCAACCTTCCAGGGACCACTTTTCCATTTGGTCGATCCATTCCGGAATTACGGGACCCTAAACGATCATTTTGATTGTTTTACATTGTTTTAACCATTGTATTTAGGGAACAATGCCACTCAGCAAACTCCAGATCCATTCTTCGTGCATTCAACAATCGACTGCATGCATAAACCTTTATAGTGCGACACCATAGCCGTAAAAAAGGTAACGGAGTACAAACAAAAACGTTAAGTGTGCCGTAAAAAAAGGGGGTTATATGATTGCAGTTTCATTTTACTTGTTAAAGTATACACGGATAAAAATTGCATCTGTTTAAGTGCTGTTGTGCTTTACCGATCACATACGTTGCGTAAAGCACATTCAACAGCACTTGAACAGATCCAATTTTCTCAATTGTACATTTGATTATTTCAATTAAAAATTACCAATTTTTATCCGTGTACATTTTAACAAGTAAAATGAAACTTCAATCATATAACCCCTTTTTTTACGGCACACTTGACGTTTTTGTTTGTAATTTATATTATAACTGGGACTGGTAAAGAGTCGAAATGCCGTAATCTGAACAAAACTAATAGCAACGCACTTAACACGTAGCGACCCCCTATTACTTAGGACTAAGGAGCATTTGCTTGATAAGAAATGAACCAAAAAGAATGACAGTTTGAACTGAAATAAAGGGAATGTTTTAGACGTAAAAAGTGAAAATTACGAATCAGCTAATGTTTATAGAGGGAAAAGATTTGAAATTCCCTGAATCGCAGTCTATGTTTATCGAATTCCCTGAATTTTTCCCGTTTTCCCGGTTTTCCAGGTAGAACGTCACCCGGTTTTTTTAAACAGGCTTCTACTCAACGACATTCGACAAGTTCTGTTTTATTTAATTAACTGTTCGTCCACAGTTACAGCCAAAGACATGAACCTATCTGGATAAAATTTGGTAGAAATAGTGTTTGAAATATGGCTGAAAGCTGTTTGTTTTTGGTTCTGTGCCAGCTATTGCGGTGATAGACAGTCTGCAACACAGGGCTGTCTGGGCTCTTTACAGGATTTTCGACGAGGTTGTAATTTTGGCTGACAATTCATGATGTAGTAGTGCGTAATATTATCTTCACTCTCTTACTAAGTGATAGATTATCCTTCAAAAAATTGACGAGAAAAATTCGACAATGCAGTCGCTCAAGAACATTTTAACACATACACACCTTTGATTACCATGAAAATATTAAATTGTATGTTTGGCGGAAAGATTTATAATTGTAGGTATACTGGCATCCCAGCCAATCCAGAGGTCAAACATATAGAAAATGTAGGAATTTTCCGTTGCATATATAGGAGGTTTATAGGAAAAAGTAGGACTTTTTTTAAAGAATATGTACGAACTTTTCTTTCCTATTACTATCCTGGGTGTTGAATAAATCTAATTGGATACATTTTTGCATATTTCTTTGCAAATAACACGCGGAACTTAAGAATAAAATAAAGACAGAAGAGTGGGCTCGTTTCATCAGCTCCTTGTGGAACTAATTAGTGTCTCCAGAAAGTCATAATTTTGTTTTATTTACTTAACAATAGTTTGTGCCACATTACGTTTTCAGAAAACTGACTTGATGACGACTCGTTTTCTTGCACTAAGAGTGCAAAAACGTGAGGATATTACACTTGTAGACTCACAAAGTTACTGTTAAAGTTTACGAATGGGATGTTTACGGATTTTTTGCACTCGTAGTGGAAGAAAACGTGGCGTCATACGGTCAGTTTTCTGAAAACATAATGTGGAACAAAGTTAAGTTCGTGCTGGATGGTGTTGAACACATGGTTTGCAACACTGTTTATAGTGTTCGCGGTCCATCTTGAGTTCCCCCCGGAACGAACACAAATAATCGATTGTATGCTTTTGGTAGCAGACAGAGAGCCTTGTTGATACCTAAAAAAGCTACAGTAACAATGGCGGCCGTCGGTTAAAGCCGCCCCCTCCAGGAAGACGTAGCCGATCACAAAATACGTGCAGGACTCAAGATACGCTGCGCATACAATAGGTCTGGTAGCTCATGTGCATGTCCACGTTCGACCGAATTAAATTTCTTCAAATTGTTGTGCGCACTGGCTAGCAAACGCTGATTTTCGTTCGCTTCGCCCACTCAATCAGCGCACTCAAATCCACCCCTCCCACTGCTAATGCTCCCCCTCTTTCTAATGAGCACTTCCATTATATCATTCCATGTTCATGTCCATGCAGACGAAATATCAGCGCAACATGTGACTCGCGCGCCGCCCCCCCCTCCCTTTCCCACGGCTACGATCCCCACTTTCGAATGATCAATTCTATTATATTCTATACCAGCCATGTTCGTGTTCATGCTGGCGGAAAAAAAGCTCAAGGTTCGTCTCGAAGATGCGCCTTCGAGAACCATGCTGTCCTGAAAAATTTTCTCGCGATGCAATCCCTCCAGGCAGACGTGAGGGGCCGTGGGCCGTGGTCAGTGCCTGCTGCACGACCTGTTGTGTAATTATATTTATACCACGGCTGTGACGCCACGCTAACTCAGGGCCATGCTAAATTTTCGTGGGTTAAATCCCGTTAACCGTGAGCGGAAGAGTGCGTCATCGCAAAAAGTGTGGGTTGTCAAGTTACCCCACACTTTTGTTGATAACCCACACTTTTGACGATTCCGGATCACGCGACCGGGAATGCACACACCAACAGCGTCCAAACACAGCGTCCAAAAACGTAACGCAATAAAAACGTACAAAAGGAATTACTTAACTTGCCAGGATGTCCCGGATGAAATCTTATTCCTGCTACCTCTCACATGTCTGGCCCACATCTAAGTTTAGTCAATCCGTCTAACTCCAGCCCCCCCCCTACCTCCACAAACTATAATGGTATGACTTTCATCCATACCGATTAGTCTATTACCGTAATTTTGAAACAATTCTCAAACTACAAATGCACGTAATGAATTACTTACCTATTACGAATGTCCAGCAATGTCATTTTATTCCTGCTGCCTCACATATCGAATTATTTGCACCAAACAGCACGAGCGAGCTTCCAGTGTGAAACCTTGCCACCGAAGCGCCTGTCCGTCAGCTCTCGAAACCCCTACCACCCTTCCTCCACAAAGTTGAGTCAAAGGACTCGTCCGTCTACCACACACTTCACCCTCCACAAACTAAAATGGGATGACCTTCTTTCATATCGAGGTACTGATTGATCACAGTTTTCTTGAAGCAATTTTCACAAAACACAAACACGTTCTAATTAAGTACGAGTTAGCTTGACGTCCCAACCGTGGTATAAATTATTTATTGGTGAGAATCTCACGGTTATCGATTTCTAACCCAGGGCTGCGATGATCTGCCCGCCTCGACTATGCAAATCTGTCACGGGACTCCATTATGGAAACCTGTCTCGGCTCGCCTATGCAAATCTGTCTCGGGGCTCCACTATGGAAACCTGTCTCGGCTCGACTATGCAGATCAACATATTTGCATAGTCTCGCCGGGCAGATCATCGCAGCCGTGGGTTAAAAATCGATCACCGTGAGATTCTCACCAATAACTATTACATATAGATGGTAATTGGTTGTGCAGTCCATTGATTTATGCTGCCGATAATAAAACTTTATGTTTCATTATAAGTTTTCCTCGTACAGAGAAGCTTCTTTGATATCAGCCTTTCCACGGGGCAAACAGCATTTCCGTCTTAACAACAATCTTGATGTTTAGGTACCTGAACTCAATCATGAACAATTCACGATTATGACTACTTCTCTCCAGTAATGATCAACCCTTTTAGCCTTCTGAACAGCGAAAGCTGGGAAGTTTATTGGCCGTGGTCCGACCGCCCGTCGCTTTTTTTCACCAGCAGTCAAGTGAACTTTAAAAAACACGGCAAATTAAAACATCGTTGCTGTCTTATAGCTGGTAGGTTTTTTTTTTTTTCGACGTAACTCATTGAAATGATAACATTTGGTCGTGGCATTTAGCATGCCTGTGTCTAATAGTTTAAAGATTCGTCGTTGCCATGGCATGGCATGTCGGCAACGTGAAGTCTCTACACCTTGTTGATGAATGAATAGGCCACTCTCGAACCCGATTTTCCGTTAGCTGCACCTTACGAAATTAAAACAGCAGGTAAAAATTAGGCCTCAAAGGTTACACCTTTTATCACCGGTGCATACATGCGTTTTCTGGACGCTGTGGTGACGCATCCAATCAATGCACACGTGCGTTTTATAAACGCACGTTGATGCTGCGGTGCCGCTTCGGTGACGTATGTGCGCGTTCAGTTCCCTAACCTCGTGTACAAAAAAATTATAGTTTGAAACCAATGAGACGATGTTGCTTTTTTCGCCTACCTCGTGAACAAAAAATATATTTTAAAACCAATGCGACGAATTTTGATACATTGATGTACTAATTTTAGACGTACCAGGGGGAAATGTTATACATCCTTTGCAGATTAATGAAAAAATTCGGATAAGTTCTTGAATTACTTCCCAATGAGTCTTCAATCATTTCTGCAGCAACATTTCATATTTCAGGATAGTTCTTTACTCCCCCAATAAACAATTCCATGTCTATTTCTTCGAAATTGAACGCCA
This sequence comes from Lithobius niger, assembly GCA_023313725.1. NCBI lineage: Eukaryota > Metazoa > Arthropoda > Chilopoda > Lithobiomorpha > Lithobiidae > Lithobius > Lithobius niger. Next base: position 55,156 of record JAHWFP010234883.1, on the reverse strand, counting down.
TTTTCGGTAACGCTTTTGCGGTAAACGGCGGACGTGTGCACCCAAGATACTCAGAGACGCAATTGCGTTTTTTTAACGCTGCGGTACCGCTGCGTTGACGGGGGGAATTGCGGTGCAAAACGACCGCACGAGTGGCGGACGGTAAAGGCCTCTCCAGACAGAAGAAAATTTCGTGCGAAGCAATGCGCGACTGCGTGCCTACAAGGTCAAAGTTGCTGCAATCGTATGGTTGGTGTTACGTTAAGGACCAATATTGAAGTCTTTTTTACACCATATTGCGACTCCGTGCAGCCGCGAGCACCCAGTCTGGTTAGGGCTTTACGCAACGACGACGCAGATACGTGTGCAGTACCCAACAGATGGCACATAAACCAAACCGCAAATGCGGTACCGCAGCGGCGACCGCATGTGTGCACCGGCACTTAACCTTCATTCACGATGGTTACTACCTTTAGATTATAGTATAATGGGAATCGCTGTTACAGTGCGAGATAAAGGCGAGTGACTCAACAGTGGCGGAACTGGCGGAACTGGCAGAACTGTACAGAAGATCGGTTGCTACTAGGTAGACCATTTCGCTGTTTCTTACCAGTCGCAAGGAATTTTAGCGTTTTGGTATAAAGGTCATTCAGAATCTAGACTATTGGAATTAATCTCAATTGAGAGATTTATTTTTACAGCTTCAACCCATTTGTCTTACTACATACAGAAAGCTGCAGACATAAAGTAAACCACCACTTTCTGTGTATTCCTGCAGAATGTATTTGAAAACAGTTGTCAGAAATTATCTGCACACTAGCACAAGCAGTGTTTTGTTTGTTCCATCTTGGGTTGTTGTGCCGTACGCTATACGATTTCATCTGCAACATCAATATTTTTATTATCGAGTTCATTTTTGGCAAAGTCATCTGATGCAGCAGTCCGTGTTGTCACATCCGGATCACTCAAGAATTTGACAGTCATCTCCTCACTCGGCCAGCCAAGCGTTTAGCGGTGTCTGCTAGTTCGTCGTATATGCGACAAATGAATCATCGGTTCAACTCTTGGAAATAAAGTTAAAAGGGTTAAAGGGTTTAACGAGCGTTAACCACTCCTGGTCATCTGCCCGAAGCCCTAAGGCCCTATGTCTGCAACAGCTAGATTCCCAGGCGGTCACCCACCCAAGTATCAATCCAGCCCAATGCTGCTTAACTTCGGGGATCTGACGAGAACCGGTGTTTCCAGCACTGCAAGGCCGCAGACCTTGCAATAAAGTTGAAGACTCATTAAACAATTAAACATCTGATTTTAAGAAACGAACGTAGTTATAGCAGGGGTTTCCTTTCCAAAATATGTTATTGTTCTATATCGAGCATTGTTTGCAAGTTTAAGGATAGTCTCTTGCACACTGCTACACTGTAGGTTGCCACTTGTTTTCCATGTTTGGTGTTGTTGTAGTGTGTATAGGATAGATGGCCTGCAAAAGGTTACCGTCCTTAAATAAACCTAACCTAACCTAACCTAACCTAACCTAACCTAACCTAACCTAACCTAACCTAACCTAGTCTCTTGGAATCACGTTAACAAAGTATCTTAACAGCGCCTCCACCGCTCAAGGCGTCTTTCCATAGCAGTAAAAAAACGCGGTTAGCCACTTACTTTTAACATGTTTGAGGAATACTCTTCGAATGGAGTTTCAGGGCCTCGGAATTGCTCGGAATTATATACATTCCCACCTTTCGAATGAATCAAATTGGACTCGTCCATACCTGAATTAGACGCGACGTAGCAACAATAACGTAGAAGGTTTTGATTTACCACATTGAAACATCTGTAAGCAAGCCAGATATGAACGAAAATTTCCAAGTATGGCCAATACTTGCCCAAAATTACCATATTCCGCCCATGGAAAAAATATTTAGGACTAACTAACATTTAGATTACGTTGTTGCAAACAACTTCATTTCAACCGTTTTTTCGTAGCAATAATGGTTAGTTAATAACGGCCAAAATGCCTTTGAAACAATTCACTTCGGTACCGCGCATTGCCCCCACACACACTTGCCCTGCTCCCCCCTCCCCCTCCGAAAGCGTGGCCCCGTGACATGTTCCCTTTGGTACAGCCCCGGAAAAATCGAATGCGTATGTTTGACTGAAGGCTAAAAAAAAAAACCATATCAATGAGAAATCTAGCATTCAGTAAGCAAGTAATCCTATGTTTAAGTTAATCCTTTGAAACAATTGACCTCGGTACCACGCATTGCGAATTGTTGCAAGGAACAATTGTTGTAGCCCACTTAAAAACACTTCAACTCCTTTCTGGAAGTGAGCATTTGGGAAAAAAATGCGCCTTTCCGTATCAGGCTGCCAACCTCGAAATTAAAAACCTATCGTCGTTTGGTTTAAAGTTGTCTGGTTTAGTAGACACGGGTTGTTTTTTTTTTTGTTTTTTTTTTTAGCTCTAATGCCGACAATGGCACATTCCACGCGACTAAAACTTTATTGCCGCTTTGGTGCCACAATAATACGCCAAAATATGATCCAATAGCTGTGCGGCAGGTCTAGTAAGTGGCGCCATCTCTTCGACGACTTTGGAAAAAGTGTTATAACCCGAACTTGTAGTCCAAGGATGTCAACAGACGGCGACATGGCAGTTTTGGTAAGTGGCGCCATCTGTTCGAAGACGTTGGAAAAATATCCCAACCCGAATCCCGTCAACAGATGGCACTACAGGGTGGGGTACTTGATTGGACGACGGGATGGTGAGGCCTGTGTACTCGGCGGCTGCTGCCTATTATATATATGTAGATTTTTTTTTTTTTTTTTTTTGCTTTTAGGGAGTTGGAACCCAAACTTGGTTATCTGCCCCACGACGAAGAGAGGAATAATCTGGCTGGAGAAATCGAAGCGGAAAACGCAGGTTCTTTGACATGCCACAATCGACATGAGCACGAGGCATACAGTGCCCTTCTTCTCCCGAAAATGCGAGGGGGGGGCCGGGGGGGGGGGGGGGGGGGGGGGCCACGCGACGCCTAGCCTAACCTCCCGGGCAAATAACTGCTGTTATGTTAAAAGGTGAGATAACAAGGGCAAGAAATGCAGGCGAATTTATGCGGAAGTACTTTCTACGACGCTAAATACAGTCGACTCTGGTTCTGAGTGGCTGTAACTAGCGTTCTCCAAAGCAGCCGGTATCTATTGGCTTGGCCGTGACCCAATTCCTCAAGACCAGCGCTGGTTGGTAGTGAAGAAGAAAAAAAATCAATGTCAGTCTCTCTTTCAGCCTGCAGTCACCGCACGCGCATCACACGCCTGAAGAAAACTGAAGGGATGCTCGAGAAGAAGAAAGTGCTCTGATCGAATCAAGAAAAGGCAAAAAAAAAATAAGACGGAGCAGTAAAAAGACATCTCGTCGCTCGAAAGATTGAGATACAATACAATGACGTCCTGAGATAAGATCATTTCTTTCCTCCCTAAAAAGACCAATAATCCGAAGAGGGGGGTAAAAAAAAAACTCAAGTGATGGAATTCAAACTTGAGTGAGGATTTCACTGATAAAGAACTTCTCTTATCTTAAATTCTATGTTCGTAGTATTTGTAGTTTTGGCCACGGATGTGGCGATCACTGCCACATCAAGGGGCCGTGTTTTTGCAAACCACAGAACTGGTGTCGCGCAATGAGTGCACGTCCAATGAGCGCACAATCAAAAACTGTATACTACAGCTGCACCCCTGGCGTAACATACGCCATTCTAGCTGGTTTCCGCAAGCATGACCAAAATACTTTATTAGGCAGCATGAAATGAAAACGACCGCCGGCTGCCTCTGTTCTCCCCCCCCCCCACCCCCCCCCCATGTGTTTTAAGGTCCCCCCCCCCGGGCCCCCCCCCCCCCCCCCGTGGCCCTGATCCCTACACCTGCTGCCCCCACCCACTCCTCCATTGTGATGTCTGAATGCCTCCCACCCCTGCGCCCCTTCCTTGGAACCCCTGGGCATTGCTCTTCTTAGGGAAGTAAATAGCGTTTTCAATGTAGGGCGTCACTCTTACTCTCAGTGTGGCTGAATTTCCTTCATCTCCGTTTTGATACCAAACGTGATACGCCCGCAACAACGATCGTGTATGTAGTGATTGTTACTCAACCAACTTTGAAAATATTCAAGTCAGCTCTAATAGCCAGCATTATATTTTGTGAACAGCTACCGTGGTGCAGATTTGCAACCTAACGCAGAATTTCGATTGGTCGTGCCATTGCGGAGTTATGGGGGTTCTGAATGATCAGTTTCATTGTTTTACATTGTTTTAAATATTGTTATTAGGTAACAATGCGAATCAGCAAACACCAGCAGCAAAGCGTTGGCCGGGATAAGATGCTAACTATATTGGAAATAAGCAGTTGTTCAATTGTTCACAAAACTTAAACGATTCAGGTTTCCCCAAGAGGGCAAGAAAGCAATAGGACCGAAGGACAGAAAATTAAAAGTAAGCAGTTGTTCATAGCGCATGTTATAGAAATTCGGTGACACCACGCCGTCACTACAGCATATTAGGCTTTGTGGCCGAGTTACCTGTTACTACTGGGATGATACATCATGAGTAACAGCGGGGAAGTGGGAACGTTTATCACAACAACTAAGTATCTAGACACACGCTAGTTTGTCGCCGCCAAGTAACAGTAGATCATCCCATTGTAGACATCCGATTGTTAAAAATTGATTGTTAATGATAAAAAGGCGACTCACTAGCAGACATATGTCTGTTAACTGTAAGCAACTGAAAGCATATTTTGGCATGTTGAGGATAAATCCCAATGCGACAGAAATGTTTCAAATTGTGGAAAATGTAAGGGGAAGGGTCAGAGATTAGGAAAAACTAAAATTTAAGGATGAGTGTCCACCAATCGTAGAGAAAAAGATGCGTCAATAACGTTGTTTTTATGTTAATGTCTAGCTAATAAGATTTTTCCCATGTTAAATCCCATAGACTTTTTGCTCATGGCTAGCGCAAAATTGCGAAGGCCTACGTACCTGACTTTTTGCACACGGATGCTTGGTGATCTGAGGATGGTCCTTTTGTTGGTTTGGGGGTTGTAGGGGTCAGGACAAATGCGTGGGAGGGTTTTGAAATTTGCCACCGGCGAATTTAAATTTCGTTTCTTTTCCAAGTTGCAACCAAAAATTTTAAGCAACAATGGCTTGAACAATCAGGACTGGTCCTTAGATTTATTATAAAAGCCTGGACGAACTAAAAACTGAACTGTAACGAAGGACAAAATAAAGCAATATTAACGTTGCCGTGGATTGCGTAAGAATAAAGGGATGCACGTTAGATGATGGTTACGCAACAATACGAGCATACACGAGCTAATGGTTTTTTTTTTGTTAATAACCCCCCAAAAAATGCTTCGCGTTCTGCTGTTTTAATAACAGCGACCTTCGGGGGTTTCTGCATGACTAAATGTGAACGAAGTCTTGAAAAGTTAAGGGGAAGTTGCAGGGATAAACAAAACAACTGAAGGGGATGCGCTGATTGAGTGAGCGAAGCGAACGAAATCAGCGATTGTTAGTCAGTGTTGCAAAAATGAGATTGAAGCATCCTAAACAGACGGTGTAACCTTATGTACGTTCACAGTCCTATGAAAGTTGTGATATCCACCCAAAACCAAAACTGGTAGAAAAACCCACCAAGTTTCCAAAAACGGTCAGCCTTTGAAGGTAGTGATATCATTCCACCAGGGAAAGGCCGCCAAGGTTAATCCTATTAGCCAAGTTAATCGCACTGAATAATACTTTGGACGTTAAATGAAAACTTGAAGATTGCTACCGCTAGTAGCAATCTTCTAGTTTTCATTTAACGTTCAAACTATTAGTAGGTGCGATTAACTTGGCTAATAGGATTAACCTTGGC
>JAHWFP010234883.1:34653-48871 GCA_023313725.1 Lithobius niger | reverse complement strand
GAAGATTGCTACCGCTAGTAGCAATCTTCTAGTTTTCATTTAACGTCCAAAGTATTATTCAGTGCGATTAACTTGGCTAATAGGATTAACCTTGGCGGCCTTTCCCTGGTGGAATGATATCACTACCTTCAAAGGCCGACCGTTTTTGGAAACTTGGTGGGTTTTTCTACCAGTTTTGGTTTTGGGTGGATTTATACAATCACGTGTGAGTTCAACTAGTCCATATTTACAGTATGATTGTAAGGGGTGTTCCACGGATGGGGCGATGACGTCACATAAACAGCATCGACATACGACGTGGGCATTGCAGTGCGCATACACTACAGTCACTGCAGGCAAGAAGGCAAGGGGCAAGAAGGTTTTACGGTGGTAAAGGAGACCCGCTGATCGAGCGAGCGAAGCAAACAAAAATCGGCGTTTGTTAGTCAGTATGCGCAACATTTTGATTAAAGAAATTTACTTTTGACGAAGTATGGCTCCAGGTTTCCACATGAATCTCACAGTTCAAAACAAAAAGGAAACGGGAGTCTGGGATGACACTATGCTAAACGAATAGTGACAAAATACGGGCATAGTCTCATGTTTTACAGTGAATAGGGAGATGCGCTGATTGAGTGAGCAAAGCAAACGAAAATCAGGTTCGTTAGTCAATATGCATAAAATTGTAATTTTAAAAGAAAGTGACTTTGATGACGTGGATTTAGACATGACAGACACAACCGCACGTTAATTCCACCCGTCCGGAGGTGGAATTAAATTAACTGATCCGGGTTTCCTAACACGGTAAGGGGAAAACTGCAGGCCAGAAGGCGAGTAGATGCATGAAAATAGCCAAAAAAAAAATGGCCAAACCTTGAAGTAATTAGTACAAAGATGAAAACAACGGCTTTCGCCTTTGAAAACTGTCCTAACAAAACATATCAAAATATGAGCGGTGGAAAGAATCCATTTTTTTTCAAAATGGCGCCCAAATTCGACACTTTCACTTATATATTGAAATATTGAATTCCCCTTCCAAGTTAGCAAAATTATACACCCGGCCTTTATTGTTCCTCTTGAAATTTCGTTTCCAATGGTACCAAACACAACCGGAAGTAACTACCAGAAAATTGTACTAATGAATCATGATTAATGCATACCTGTGGAAATAATAGTGCCCAACATGAAGGAATTGTTCGATCACTTTATGTGAAAAGCATTGAATTCGGTATGGATGCTCATGAAGGGTTACTGTAAAAAATCTATGCTAGCAAGTTCAAAAGAAAAACCCGAGAGTCGGGGAGGAGAGGGTGACTTAATCCCCTAAAAGAGGTTTTTTGACTGTAACTCCTTAACCGTCAACAAATCAAAAGCATATAATGTGAAGCAAAAGCGTTCAGCACACAATTTTGAACAGGAAAAGTGATGTGTACATATCTTACGTAAAACTAACCCTTGAACCACAAAATCGTATTATCACCTTTAAAGTGGCACTATCACCGATTGAAAGTAGGCAGAATCTGGCAATATCTAGCGCTATTTCATACTATCTAGCACTTGACTGCATTAAGCTAAGGACTGCACAACAGCATTAACGAAACAAACAAGCCACGACCTTCATAATTATTGTGTGACAATTTGGCACCTCCTCGTGCACCTGGGAGCATCCTGTAAAGGTTAACAATATCACCGCCGCTAGATGGCGCCATGGTTTGCTTTTCAATCGCTTTGTTCGCTTTACAATCGGTGACAGTGCTACTTTAATTCGCGCGAACACTCCTTTTTTCAATTGGGGGGGGGGGGGGATTGAGGCTTAATGGCGCGTCGACAACTTGGTCATTAGCGCCAACCTCAGTCACAGTGCAGTGGTCCGGGTTGCCACTGCACCACACATTACAGAGATGTTATTCAAACCCCTAATCTAAATCTTGTCATACAGCTGTACCTCCTGCAAAAATTGAAAAACACCGGACAGGAGGACAGACTTATCGCCCAACTTTCAATTGGTTGTTAAAGTGATATTCGTAGTCAAATTGCTCTTGCAAGCACGCTAACAGCCCGAATGGACATGCTTCGGATTTTCTGAAAGGTTGGGATCTATTCTTTCCATGAATCCTAAGCGAAATTGTTTAGCTTAGATAGGGGCCATCCTACGCCCGTTTAAAAGTGTAGCAGTAGTTGGTGTAGTGGCGATTTCAAAGTGCCATTATAAAGCTCGTATTTGTATCTAAGCTAAAGAATTTTGGTTAGGATTGATGGAAAGAATAGATCCCTACCTTTCATAAAATCCTACCCATGTTCAGTTCGGGCAATTAGAGAGCTAGCAAGAATACTTTAAATTCGAAAATCACCATACACTTTTGCCGCTACGCCATTAAACAATTTCGGTTATTAGGATTGATGGAAAGAATACATCCCCACCTTTCAGAAAATATGCAGCATATCCATTTCGGGCTATTAGAGAGCTTGGGGAGGGAAGAGTGGTTCAGCAAGGGGGGGGGGGGGTCTTGGGTGTGGAATGCTGTAAGCAATTTTCTTACGAATTCATGTCAACTTTTTTTTTTTTTTAACTACGACGAACATGGTCCAGGACAGCGCCCAGGAAGCTAGCATATTTTTGAGAATTTAATGTGCGTTTGAAACTTTTTCCTGCAAATTAGTGTTGGGAAGCTAGTCCCGGGTTTACCAGAAGCTATACTCACAACATGACTGATAGGACAAATGTGGGAAATGAGGTGGAGTTTTAATTGGTTGATAGCCAAAATCGGGATAAAATTTCGATATAAATTTCCTAACGTTCAAAGCTTCTTTAACCTAAGATGAAAAGATGTTACCCAAAAAGTGTTTCAGATTACAGGTTGGTTTATTGGGATCGCCTGAATTGGGGTTTGGGACACGGAAGCATTCAGGAGGAATAAACGTTCAGCTTGTTTTGAATTTAAGTTTAACAGAAATTAATTTTTAAGTGGTGATTAACACAAAAAGTATATTTTTAAATGAGGCGGGATGCAGCTCACATAGCTAGCATAGATTGAATTTGGGTTGACGTTACGTTAGGCTTAGGGGGAAATATTCTAAATACAAGGCCCAAGTGGCGTCCAAATATGGCGATTGATGCGGGAGTGGGTTCATTTGGAAGGATTAGGAGGGAAGTGAAGAATTAAAAGCTAAAAATTCAAGCCAAACGTTCGTCCAGCACGTGGGGTTACAATTGATTGCTCACAAAACGTCTAACAGAACAGTATTCATTGTTGATAACAAAAGGTCTTCAGTCTTGAGTGTTACAATCATTGTTGAATTCTGGAGATAACAATAGGGTGTTCAGATCGGCAGCTCGATATCGGCTATCAGCATATGTGATCCAATTTCAAACATGAGCATTGACCCTCTTCTCACCCGTTTTGAAGCTCTCAGTCCTCTTACAACAATACAGCACGACGGGATCGCAACAATGAACGAGGCCGAGGAGTGCTGCGATCCACGGATGAGGGCTAAAATCCTGAATCCCAGCACTCCACGTGGATCCCAGCCCCCGTTTGTGTTAAATGAAAAATGGAAGAAAACATACAAATATAATAAATTCATTGAAACAAATAAAAAGAAAAACATAACTGATAAAAAAAAAAAAAACAACGTTCAACAATTCACGTTACTCACAACATTGCAACCGCTGCTTTACAAACGTTGGTTTCCATTAAATGACAAAAAAAAAAGAATAAAGTAAACCGAATATAATCGATGAAATGGCACAACTTTTGGAAACAATACCACCTCAAACGTCAAAAAAATCGTTTAAACGTTGCTCTTTTCGTTGCGTGTAGCATTGCGTCTTAACGAATATTCTACACAAATTTTCTTCTGGCTAAACGCAACAATGTATTCCACTCGCGCTCACTTACGCTCAACAATGTACGTTGGACTGATAGCTTCAAAGTGGGTGAGAAGAAAGGATATCGCCCGCTTTCCACATGCTGGACCCCAACAATGGCTCGGGTGCTGCGCGTCCTCGACATTGTTAGATCCCAGCACTCGAAAAGCGGGCGATATCCTATACCTCGGGAGCCTCCTCGGGGATGACCTGCTATCCGAGAGGGCCAATCTGTCACTAACTGTGAGCCTACGTTCCTCAACACTAGCCACTATCATTCGCATCCATGCGTCCAGCAAGTATGTTCTAAAACAATACGTGCGTGACGTCAGTTTTACTTAAAGCTGGTACTTTTGGCGTTGATTGCTGAGCAGGTAGACGAGTGCTCAATTCAAAGCCAAGTTCAATCGATCAGTCCACCATTGTTGACTCCAGGGCAGCCCGTAGTACGATGATTAAAAAAAATCCTATTTTTTTTAAATTTCAAATCGTAATAGTGCGGAAAAGTTGGTCTTCGATCTCCTAATCGCTATCCCAAAACGGAAAGAAAAAAAATATATTTTAGAGGTTTAGAGGTATTTTACCCACCTGGGCCTAAAGCTTAATATTATAATTCAATGGGAAAAATCGATACTTCTGCAAAAAAAATAATTTTTGACTAGTTTAAAATATTGGTTTTTACATTAGCTCATTTAGTACTCTCAGAACCAATAACAGAAGCCAGAATTAAATAAAAACAAATAAGTATTTGTCCCTAAACTTTTGTCTTCATTTAGGGCGTCGATTAGGCAAAAGATGCATGTTCTCCCCATTTTGGCGGCCGATAATTCGCATTGTTTTCTAGAAGAAAATAAAATTGTTTCCGAATTTGGCTTCATTTAGTGGTCTCGCGCGAGTACAAAATGAGATAATGCAAAATGCTATATTTAAGCTAGTAAAAAAAAATCATATTTTCAGAATAGTGATTTTTTCCATCGACTAGTGGGTACCTAGTGGGTACCTCTAATTGAAGTTGTTTTTTTTCTTTTGGGATAGTGATTGGAGGACGAAGACCAACTTTTCTGCACTATTAATTAGAAATCTAAAAAAAAAAAAACCGATTTTTTTTGATCCTCTAGCCCGTAAATCTGATGGGGCCTATGGCTGCAAATGTTTTTTTTTTGCTACCTCATTTGTGGGATTATAGCACTTAGGGCCCGTAGGCAAAGGACCTTTTCCGCTATATTTTCTTTGCTATTTGTGTCCTTTTCGTATCAGTTTGTAGTAACATGGGGTACGACCTGCCGGCAGGTTCCAGGCAGGTTTCCTGCGAGGAACCATAGTTAGCCAGGGCTGGTGTACAACTGAAAATACTGATCACCATTTATTTTTAAGTTTTGTTTTTCAGCATCCCTCTCCCCCAACTTCCCGCCCCCAGCCTTGAAGTATGGGCCTAGGGACAAACGCCACAACCCCCCCCCCCCCTCTGGTTGGCCCTGCACAGCTGTTTGGGAAGGAAGGGGGTATGGGGGAGGCGGTCGTACTATCCATCCTTGAATGCAAAAAGACAACACTACAATTCTTAATACAAATTTTTTTTATAGGTTACAGAGTAGTTAATGATTTCTGAAAATTGCATTGCATTAGTTTTTTGGTTGCTTCTATCATTTTAAGGTTATTCGTGTCCCTGGCAGGTCTAACCTAGTTGGCAAGGCAGGCGTGACCTTTTCCCCTTAACCCTTCCAACACCTCGTTTTGGCCATGCTTGTAGTTGAATCTTTTACTTTTAAATCTCTATGCCTTCCACCGCATTTGTTAGCCCTTCTGCGTTTAGGTTGGCAGTCAAGAGATTCTTCAGGATTCTTGCCAGACCCGTTGCTCCAGCAACAAGTTGTTTATTATATACAGTGTTTTGGTGAAGTTTTCCATCAGCCGGCACTATTTTTTTTTTACGAATAATGCAGGAAAACCAGACATCGATTGGTGAGTGATCCAACCAACAATTACTGATCAAGAACTACAGCAAACAAATCATAAACCTTTCGGAAAATTCTCATTTTTCTATCATCAAAAAAAAAGTATTACGACCGGAAATGAAAAGTTGACAACCAACCATCGTTCGTCCCAAGACCAAGAAGGATTTTGATGAACAAGGCAAAAGTCGAAATAATAAGAGAAGAGGATATGGGGGCTTGGGGAGGGTGGCATACCTTTCAGCTAAATTAAAATTATGCAACCAGAAACTAGGAAACCAAAACTGGAGGAAGACTAACAAGAAAGATGAGTTTTCAAGGATCATGGATGACGTGATGTTGAAGGCGTTTCAAATTCGTTCCAAACCACAGAGGCTTGCCGTCCGTCGCTGGCGTATCGCGCGAATAAAGACAGACTCAATACATACAAGGAAATGGGCGAAACCAACCAGAAGCCTTGTCGTAAAATTGGTGAAAAGGTGAAGGTGAAAGGTTGGGGTTTGGCATTTAATACTGGGGCAGTTAATTGGTTAGGTTATGTTAATGGTGATTTAACGAGTTTCTGCAATTTCGGATCAATTTGTAGTGCCTTCCGTGAAAATTAAAGGTAGGTTTTTTTTTCTCTTTTTTTCGAATTTGGGGCCATGTGCGTAAAGGGAACATGGGAAGAAAACGGGCTCTCGTCCGATTTTTTTTACTGGACTAAGAATTACCTGCTGAGCAAAGTTTTCCTCTTCCATTTTTGGGGCAAACACACCGTTTGGCCGTGGTGAAGGTCCAAAGTTAGCACCGCGCCAGAAAGCATGAAGCTGGGCGAAAAAGTCCGGCACGTAAAACGTCAAACCCCAACCAGTTCATTACCTTAAGTAAAATGCCGAAGCCGGTTCCTAACCTAACCGACAATAACAACCCACCTTCTGAACTGTTTACGGGAAAAAAATATCAGCTGTGAACATGGGAAGAAAACGGCCTCTCGTCCGTCAGCGCAAAGAGTGCGGCTTTCAATAATATCTGACGGCCTAACGAAGCCTTTACCCCAAAAATTTTATGCAAAAATTTTGTTCAGTTGATCATTTTATGTTATTCTAGCCCAAAGAGAGATCAATCAGTGAGGAGCCCTTATTCTTCCCATAAGCCGATAAAGTAAAATTGTTCCTTCTATTGTTTATTTTAATCTCAAAAGTAATAGTGGAATCTAAAATTGTAATGCTGGATGCAGGCTATAAGGAATACCACTTCTCCCCTCCTTACTCCCCCATTGAAAATGCACTCTCCCACTCTACTTGCATGGAAATAGGCGGCAGGCATGAGTGGGCGATCAACTCAATAAAGGTTCAATCTGACAAGTCGTCGGGCCGAACAATCACTTCTCCCCTCCTCGCGCCCGCATTGTAAATGCGCTCTCCCATTCTACCTGCATTCAAACACGAGGCAGACGTGAGTCGTCGGGAAGAATGCCGGAAAAATGTCCCGGGAAATGTGTCCGTAAACTTAATTCATGACCGGCCCCGTGCATAGCACGGGCTTCCTCTAGTGAATTTATAATTCTGCTTTTATTCCGTTAGCTACGCACCTAGTATGCACTATCCCGTTGTCTCACACGTTTGTCGAATTGATTATACTACAACAAACTATTACACTAAATAATTATACAATAATTACCTGATTAACAGGAGCCACATAACTACACGAATTGCCAATATGCATAGAATTCTAGGATGCCTTCGCGAACCGTAAAGTAGCCGCCATTTTATTTCCAGTGGTTTGCCAATAGCCCAACAAGTTTTTAAACTTGCATCTTAGTTTATTTACTGTAAATTACATTTAGTATTCTCCGTTTAATATGCTTCGACTTTAGGTTTGTAACATTAGCTGTAAACTAAAGCAAACTGAAAAGAAATGAAACCAAAGTGCAAAGAAACAAAAGCAACTTGAAACTTAACGAAACCACATGGAAAAAAAAAACGAAACCAATTTAAAAGAACCTGTAAATCCATTAGCTATACTGAGCGATGTTTGTGTAATAACTGATATGGTACCCCACTTTGGATTACCGTGCTCTTCTGCGACCAGTATATAAGACACCGGGACCGACAAAAAGGATAGCCAACAGCGTTCCAACACCGTGAAGTGGGGAACAAGATGGATTTTTTAAAGCCAAGGCCGATTGAGATAGAAATCACGTGTCTCGCCTCCTAACACAATATCAGTTCACGCGCCTGCTGGAAAGTTGACGCCTTCTACCCAAGTCCAACCGAGATAGTAGCTGCGTCCCTCGCTACACTCCAGGCCAGTCAGCTTTGTGCTTTGAGACAGACACGCCAGGCGTCGTCCAGTACCGTACGGCATGAGAACTAAAGGGAATTGGTATCTGAACTAAGTTTATGCAGGAAAATTCGTAGTTTACTTAGCTACCTGTTACACTTTTAACAGAGGAAAAATATAAAGCATAACAATTAAACAGCGAGATCTGACATATTCTGAGGGCTTCTCACGCATTCAGTTTATCCTGATACCAATTTCCTTGGGTTCGTAGACCGTATGGTACTGGACGGCACCTAATACCCAAGAGCAGAAAGGTGACCAGCATGGAGTGCAGCAAGGAACGCAGCTACTTTCTCAGTTGGTCACACTTATAGCACAGGGGTTTGTCGCTGCATGTAGATACAGTTATACATATAACGAGAACGGTTAACCCACCTGAAGTCATATCGTAGAACAATCCGTTATTTTTGTTAATAATCACTGGAACTTGTACAGAAGGTCTTTATTGTTAACTTATCTCACGTTTGAAGTCATTATTTTTACCACTACGTTGTCCAGAGCGATCTGAGAAGCATGTTAGTCTTTGCTACTCAGTCTAACGTTCAGTAATGACCGGGGCTTTTACTTCTACGCTAAAATGTTTCTCAGGTCGCTCTGGACAACGTCGTGGTGCAACTAATGACTTCAAACGTGAGACAAGTCCTCAATAAAGACGTTCAGTGCGAGTTCCAGTGATTATAATAGTGCATAAGCATAAAATTGAATAACGCCTTTGCTCTTTCCAGCTACTGGAAGCCTCCAGACGTGCAGCGGCTTGGGAGTGTTATCCAGTTCGTGGATAGGCTTAAAGTCAGGTCTGGAACCACAAGTTTCGCAGTCTCTTGGTGTTCGGCTCCTGGATTTTCACGAGGCCTATTTTGCATGGCGAAAATATTGGATGACGATGCACTCAAGTACTCTCAGGTGGGCATCACAGAGTTAGACTTGACGAGTTCTCGAGCGTTTTCCCAGCGATAGCGTGTAGTGCTCTGATGAGATGGGATGCCACACCGTTCTTACAGTCTCTCCTGGTGAAGGCTCGAATATGTGGGGGTGGCAGGGAGTGGGGTTGAGAACATGAGGAGCAATGGTTTGGACAGCTCGGATGCTCGAATGACTGTTGGTTCGGACGGGGTGTGCTGGCTTGGAAATGGTGTTGTAGGGATGGATTTGCGCTAACTGGGTGGAAGGTGCCCTTGAAGACTCAAGCGAAGATGGTGCCACTGAAGAAGATGCTGGAGTTGGCGTCGACTCCTCCACCTCTGCAACTGTATTTCTCTCTCAGTTAAGCCAGGTCAGGCTGGATTGATGGATTCCCTCAGTGTTTGGACCTCAAGTGGGAGAGTTCCTAAAATAGCACCGAACACCATTTCGATTCAGGGTGTTTAGTTACTCTCTCACTCCTCCCAGGAAGGTAATTAATGACCTTAAGTGAGCTGGCCAATGGTGGAGAGAATTGTTTGTGGCGCATGGGCCACTGTATTGTTAAACGCCTTGACTGATAGAGTCGGGGTACCTCCGTTTCGGAAGGAGAAATGAGCTTCGGCATCTTCAATCCTCAAGGAGGCATATTCGATCCTGCATATTTCACTCTTCATGGCTGAGAGGAGTTGAGGGTTGGGGTGCTTAAATCTGTGCAGGGTTAGTCCAGAGTTGGTTACTAGGACACTGAGAAAAGGCATCTTGCTCTTCAGTTTCAACAGCGAAACTAAGATTGGTGTCCAAGCTGTTGAAGGTACGTAGAACGGCCGCGAACAATTAACGATTGATTTGCTCACACAATAATAAAAACCTGAACAGATTTCTATCATCCACGTTCTTTTATTCAACTTTTTACAAGTTTTATTCTTAAAGAATAAAAATACGCAGCTCACAAAAAGTAAGCTATTTAGCAATACATAATTGAGTTAGGTACTAGTGCCCACTGCAATGACCATTTGAACAGTATTGATACCTAATTAACATTGCGTTAGTTAACCCAATCAGTCACAAACCATAATAATGGTAATACTGTGTTGCACGATACAGAAATGTCATGTACAGAATTCATGATTGCAGTAGCTTACATTTGGGTAGATAGTTAAACCTTGAATGCCAGTAGTGCGTGTTAGCCATTTTTAATTACAAACTCCTAACTTTACCCAAATGATGCACGGGTATTTCTCATGGCGAGGGAATCATTCTACTTAATAGTCTATTTTCTCAAGCACACGACTAGTAATTGGCAACGTAAAATTAAATCGTTCGCAAAATTCTGATACGAGATGTTTTAATAAGTTGTCGAATAGAATTTAAAAATAAAGTGGCAGACATTATTGATGAAAGACCAGGATGATTGGCAACGACGATGGCAATTAATTAAATCGTTTGCAAAATTCTGATGTGAGAAGTTTTAATAAGTTGTCGAATAGAATTTAAAATTAAAGTGGCAGACATTAAAGACCGGAACGATCGTACCCGAAGCCATACCCCCTTGCTTCACGAACAGTTCCTACGAGTTGGATAGTAATACGGTATTATTGTATATTTACAGTCACTAACAAGTTAATGAACTGGACTCAAGTTTTATCCGAGACTTTCCGCAGAATGTGCCGCACTCTGCCAGGACCAGTAAAAGAAAATACTCTACTCTTCCTACTATCATGTACTCAAAACTCGAAATACCTCTCCTAAACATCACATTAATCAAACTATTAAAAGGGGGGGAACATTACGAACTAATTCCTGAAGTACAAAATTCTAAAAATATCACACGAGACTCACAAACACACACTTTCACAACAAAGATAGTCTATCTGCAACTACTAACTGTAGTCATCATCAGGTACCTTAAAGGTAAGTTCAAACTCTGTTTATATTTAATTTTTTAGTCCAATATACGGTTCGAATTCGTAACTGCAACTGTCTGCTGCCTACTACACTCGGTCGATTAGTACTCCTTTGCCCACTGTATCACGCGGGCCGTTCTTTACACACAATCTTCCACTCAACATCGAGCTTCTCTCGCAAGTCTTTCCCAATCAGATTTGTAACATTAGGAAATGATGGGCCTTGCACATTCATAAGAAAGATCTGCTTGTTGTAGATAGATAGTAGACTATCTTCG
Source organism: Lithobius niger (assembly GCA_023313725.1). Taxonomy (NCBI): domain Eukaryota; kingdom Metazoa; phylum Arthropoda; class Chilopoda; order Lithobiomorpha; family Lithobiidae; genus Lithobius; species Lithobius niger. The sequence goes on along the minus strand of JAHWFP010234883.1, from coordinate 37,662 downwards.
TTGTGAAAGTATGCATTTGTGAGTCTCGTGTGATCTTGTTTGAATCGTGTAGTGTTTCACAGTATAATGAATAACGGTGTTTTGCTGAAGCACAAAATAATTTGAAGTTCAATTTAGGAACCAACGCATTAACGCCATACATCTAATTCGTGAAAGATTACTTGATACAAGTCAGATTGATTTGACCAGTATAGTTTACGATTCTCTCCTTGGTTCCATAATGACACCTCAAGAATATACAAACCCTTCTGAATTGCATAATTTTTAGAAAAATTGCGTAAATAATTTTGCATTGTTCTTTTACCTAAAACGGAGTTTGGGAGAAAGCTATTCAACTTGTGGCTGATGGGACATTCTGAACAAGGTCCCTCCACGAACTGAACATTAACCACTCTACGACAAGGCACAAACCTAGTAGCAATTCTCTTACACCCATCAACAAAGTTTCACTTTGCTAAAACATTTCATTTGTTCACATTCCACTGTATGCTGGTCCTCCTCCTCCTTCCGGGGTGACCCAATTGATGTTTTGACTAGGGTCCTTAATGTCACAGGTTTTACAATGAATACAGTTCTGAGCATTGATTTGAAGTCGCTGGCCTTTGCCGTCTTCTGTAGGAACAAATTCATAAACCCCTGCAACATTACAAAGAATTTCAAACATCTTTAAAACCAGACGACCTGATTGTTTGCATTTTGCATCAGATTCCTATACAATACTGGCCCGATTGTAAGGCAACTTGAATACAAGGCAAAGCGCAGTTTTGGGCTCTTAAATTAAAAAAAAAAATATGATTATAAGGCGGACGACTTTCACCCAAGATTCTGCCAGTGCTTCTATTACCAATATACTTGATACCATAGATGAGACAATGCTGATTCAGAATCATATTTTTCGTCATGTAGGCCATTAAAAAAAGGAGTTGGTTCTCGTGCCTTTTCTTAAGAAATCTGTGCGGGCGGAATTTATTTTATTTTTCGGCCATATTTTCCCTTACATTTTGGGTAAAACAAAGAACATTGCCCGTAATTCTACTTACCACATGTCCATACAATTTTTAAAAATACGTAAACCCATGATACTGTGAGAGTTCAGAGAATTCGAAAAGCACGCAAAAATACGAAACTACAGTAATGCTCAATCTCACCACGCAAAAATCAGTCAATTTCGTAAATTTTCGACAGTTTTTGTTGGAGGTTGATGGAAACTTCTCCCAACTGTCTTCACCAGGCTTAGTTTGAAGAACTTCGGTGCTTTTGGATTACACCCGCTTGCTTGCGGTCGTCCGAGATGCGCGGCCCTCATGGCCTCCCATAAAAAATTTCAACATTTTTAAATGCAAAATTTGTTCTACAACTACAATACTTACCTTCAGTTCTAGCTGTTGAATGTGTTTGAAGCATTCGGATGACGCCATCTGCAAAATACTCGGACTTGGCATAGGTCAGACCATAGAGCAGCTTTATGAAAAAGCAGCTTCATCGAAAAAGACGAATTCGGAATTTTTTAACGACTGTTTCGATAAACGTTTGGACGAATTTATAAAATTCAAGCAGCGTCGTAAAGCGGCTGTTTGGTCCCCTTTTTTTTGTGGATGGTGTCGTCCAAATGCTTCAAACAGATTTAATTAAGCTGAAACAGCAATGTGATTGATTAACTGACTTCAAAAATTAATGATCAATATTTCATGTTCCTTTAACTGATTCTAGCGGTTAACGCACCACTATTGAGTTTTTTTCTCATGTTTTATGGCCCAAATCATATTTAAGACAAATATAACAAACTCGCATCAAAGAACCTTAGAGACAGCTTCATTTCCCTCGGTAGAATGCAAGAAAATTAACAACAATCTTTTCAATCTTCTTATACCGTAAATTGTACATCATCTTGCACCGCAAATCACCAACTAAACGCTCCGGCGAAACTCTTTTAACGTCCAACTCCCTAAATTGCTTTAGGTTAAAAATCTTGAAATAGCCTAGTTAATGCACTCCCCTTTTTGCTAGAAAACTAACTAAAAACCTTAAACATGCAACAACATCATTGTGCGCAACATATTCACGAACTAAAAACACCTGAAAAAATTGTTGCAACAAGTACTTAAAAGGTTAAATTCATTTAAAGCATTACAAACTTGAAAAAATTCCATAAACCCCAATTGACCTGAAATAGTTTTTGACATCTGCATCACCGTGTCAGTTAGGTTTAATGCATGAAATCATAGTTGTTTATATTGCCACATTGTACGAGTTATTTCTGGCGAAAGGGATTAAAATTAACCTCTACCAAGTTTCATTGAAGTATCCCAAACTCCTTTTGCCAGAGAAACTGTGAATCGGCTGCCTACTTTCCTTTTGAAGTGGAATTACAGTAGAACCTCGATTATCCGAACTAACTGGTACCAAAGGGAAAATTGGGATAATCCAATTCACATGCAAAATAAAAGAGGAAAACCTTTTTCTTTACTCAATTTTAGTGTTCGTGAATTATGGTTGAGTGTATTAGACTACTGAAAAGCAAATTTTGCATAAAATGATTTCAGGAACATACGCAAAGTAAAGCCAATGCTTATTCTTTCTGTAAAAAATGGCTAATTTCTGAATATTTTATAGGAATGGGAGTTCGGATAATCAAGGTGTTTGGATTCGGATAATCAATGTTCTACTGTAACTCTGCTTGTGCATATTGCTTGCTATTATGGCGTAGCTAGACCGGAAGTGGCCAAGAATAGGTAACCGATAAAGCCAGGAATGGTTAGCCCACTCAAAAACCAGACATGACTGTTAGCGGCTAACAGCAATGAATTCAAATACCGATGGAACGGATGATTTACTTCGGTTTTCGTTCATTATCACTTACTTCTTTTTACGCAGTACCAAAAGTGTTCCAGTTACTCCAAACTAGCAAATTTTCGAATGCTTATACTGGCATTCTTCCTCAGGCTTGGGCAATGAGACGCACACGCACCAACTGTCCTACTTCCACACCAAACGCGATGATTCCAATTC
>JAHWFP010234883.1:0-34553 GCA_023313725.1 Lithobius niger | reverse complement strand
TCGCGCCCCCCCCCCCAACTCTCCTCTCCATCGATGTATCAACTTTCCAGGTTGCTGCTGTCAAGCTCCGCAACGGAGAACTTTTCTGTGATGAAGTACACGCCCTCCCTGGACAGAAGTACGGTTACGTATTTAACGCGTTCCTCCGGTTGTTGCCAAATTTACTGCATGTGGGCATTTAACAAGCGATTTATGGTAAACGTGTGGCAATAAACATCGTGCAACAATTTCGTCTTTGTAACGATCCAATTCAAAAATATAGGAAACTGGAGATTGAGAGCTTACCTGCAGGACAAAACCGTCCCTCGGGACCATCAAAAACATCCAAATTCTTTAAAATAGGAGTTTTGTCATCCTTCAGCGTCAAATGTGCTGGCTGGTCTCCCTCGTGATTGGTTCCAGTTAACGCCACAGATGACAGCAAATCAAAACTTATTTTACCATCGGGTTTCGGATAATCGATCGGTTTGCATTCAGAAGCTGGCTTAAGTTGCAGAGCATCGGGACCTACAATAAAAGTGTAAAAGTTTTTAACTACCCACACACAGTACTAAAATAGGACCATGAAAAACACTGCACAAAGCCCCAGAGAACTCGAGTCCGGAAAGCTGCTCATGTGTGTCGATTGATCTCCGAGTACAACAATGCATTCCAAAAAAGCTAATCCATCAATACTCACCACTGTTTGAGCCAGTTTTGTTCCATACTAGACGTCCTGCGTGCTATTTGTTATAACAGCCCATTCAGACCTTTCAAAATTACAATCAGAACTCGACAAAATCAACGCAGGATTTCAAAGAGCAGAAACTGTTTGAGTTCTCTGACAAGTGTTGTTGGAAAGCACTGCAAAACTTGCGATTTAAAGAGAAGTGCAATTTCTTCAGAAACATGTTAATTTGGCAAAAGTAGTATTTGCCAGTGCTAAAATGTACATGTCTAAAACATACAAACCTTGTAAACACAAAGAAGAATACAAAATACAAAACTAATACATCGTAAAACAAACAACAAAACAAAATCAAGATCTCGTAGCCTTTGAATTAAAAGGCTTTGTCATACATAAGAGTTGCATTATGGGTGAAATCCGCCCATTCAACTATTGAGCCTTTGATACAAACAAGTCCGGAGTAGCCATACGGCCAGCGTGCCAATGGTATACGGGCCCTCTTCTCTCATAGGTTTGGGAGGGGGCCACTTTAGGTTGTATAGTTAAAATTGAAGATTCTACCAGAGAACTTGTTCACGCAGGAGAATTTAAGTTCTCCGAGTAGAATGCGACGAAGCTGTGTTACTAGTTTTGGGATGTCCCTTTGCCAAGTCGGCCCTTTCCAACCTCATTTGCATACAATTTCCCCTTATTTGTGCAAAAATCAACAATTTCCGCCTCTCCCTATGTCACTTCCGGTACCCTGCTCTTACTCTCGTTCTATCCCCACTGTTTCGTCTCCGCTGGTGGTTCCCTGCGACAGGGAGGCGGGTGGGTAAGCAAACTAACACAGCTTCGTGGCATTCTACTCGGAGAACTTAGATTCTCTTGCAAGAACAAGTTCTCTGATAGAATCTTCAATTCTCCTCACTGTGTTTACTAGTTTTGGGATAGATTATAAACGTAGCGCAGCACCAGCTACATATCAATGCTAAAACAAGCCCTGTTGTTATATCTGCCGTAATAGCCCGCTATGCCAGGCTTAATCTTCCACTGGTAATGGGAGTGACAAACCGATGGCGAAGACCATTAAGCGAGCGCCCAAACTGATGGCGACGTCCCACAGTTGCCCACTGTTGGGTGACACCGCCATGCGCACCTGGAGTGAGTTGGAGTGAGCCACATCGACGCCTGCCAAGCGCAACGTCTCGCACAACCACCTTGCTAACGTTTGAGACGACACTGACCCATGTGGTCTGATATATAATAAACAGGATGCTATCCCATCCGACACACCCAGCATCTTGCAGCGGCTCCGTGCAGTAAGTCAAGAAGAGTGAACAGTGCCTGCCGTCGAGCCAGCCGTCCTTTCACAAACTAAGAAACCTGAAAGAGGTACTGCTTCAATGTCACACGCCTGCAAAGACAACCTAACCAGCTCCCTGGCCCCGTTCCCAGCAGCTCCTGAAGAAAAACATACATACCGTCCCGTCGTCAATGAGGTTACCGCCAGGCCCGGCGGCGGGTGCCAGGTCAGCAGGAGGCGCGCCATTACGGCCATGGACAAACTGACCACTTATCTCGGAGTAACAGGACGCAAACAAAAGCTCCCTTCAAAATCTACGAACTAACGGATGCGCTGAAATGCGTTCTGGGCCTACGACCCTGATGCTACGTCCCCAGCGGTGCAACATAACCCACCAGTGTCTTATATACCACACCCTTATTAAACTCTTGCCATCAACAATAACATTCACAGAAAATTATCGAACCCTGAGATTCTGAGCCTCACTCACTGAGTCTCACCCACTGAGCTACCGACGCCTAGTGCAGCCATTGCAGCCTCCCATCACGATCCGGTAACCAGCCGTGAGAGCAGCGCCCCTGGCCTGAAGCCAACCTAACACCGATGCATTCCAAAGTGGTGGTGGTGGTGGTGGTGGTGGTGGTGGTGGTGGTGGGGAGGGGGGGAGGCCCAAATCCTGCGTAGTGAACCCTCCGGCTCAGATTCCAGCAGAAAAATTAAATAATAAATAAATATTTCGGGGACGGGAAACCAATTGCACCGCCGTGCACCCCTTCCCGAACACCCCCTAACATCACCTGAAGTAGTCTCAGCCGAATTCCGACCGATCGCACTGCTGTCACCGCTTGCACTACAATGAATCGTGGTCAAGGCCCACTCTGATGAGCCGACAGCCTATCACTCTCGCGGCCCGACCGGCCCACGTACACGCCTTCCATACGGCCCTCCGAATCTCTAACATCGTATTAATACTTCGTCAGCTACTGGGCCTATCGCAATCGCCTCCAAGTTTTCCACTAACTCAATAATTGTACACAAGAAACGACTCTTCGACGCAACCAATTCTGCCACTCACCATGTTGGCGGATGCCGTCAACACGAGCCACCATCTTGACTCGTTCGCCTTCAACTGTATACGGCCATTTGCTTCCTTAAAGGTGCGATGCTTCCCGCCGTGTTATGAAACAGTCCACGAACGCCAGTTGTCGCAGATTACTGTTCACTGTGCCACCAACCAGATCCCCGATTCTGTCACCGAAATACCGCATACGTTGTACTGCAAGCCCCCATTTTTTCTTTCCGTTTCAATGGTTGCCAACAAATAGGCCTACGGGGCGTTTGTACTCAACACTGTCACCCCCTCGAGCCGAGTCAACCAACTGCGGCACCGGCCGCCCTCTAGGTAACAGGCCAATAACAATCCCGGCTGATGGCTTCCACCACAAAAGTTTGGTTACACCTGCATTTATCTCCCATCAATGCAAACTCAGCTCAGTAACACACTTTGCCGTCCCTCGGACGGATTTCACGGTTCGGACCGCTGTCTGACTATCCTCATCACGGCTCGGCCACCTGCCCGGCTGACTACCGTCGCGGCTCGGACCTCTGTCCGGCCCGCCCTCAAAATCATCACAACTCGGACACCTGCCCGGGCCTTCGTCGTAAAGACGGAATTTTCGTTCCTCCATAAGCATATTCCCCTGCTCAGCACTCAGCTGGCTTCTAGTGCCCGCCTCACTTTTTCATCAGGTGGTATTTCTTATTATTATTTGCATGTGGCTTAGCCTCACGACCGGTTCGTGGAATTCTCTCTACCAAGGTGTTGGCACTAGTAAACTTATCTCTGTCCGTAAGCCCACTGGCTGTACGACATACAACGGATGGTTACAACATGCAGAAAATTTAATTTTCTCAACAATTATTCGCCACACTACCATAGCAATGCTGTTTCCTAGCACTCCATCTATCTTACCTCATCTCAGCACTGTAAACTTCCGCAAGGAACGGTCGGGCCCACACTCACTACTTCGTTAGGTTAGGCCTAACAGCGCCGCCATTCCCTAACCATGCTCGACGCCGTCCTTCACGAATCCAAACAAACTGCTCTGCATCCTCGCCATCCGTGTGGAAATCGATACGCATCTTTCGTGACCTACTATTATTCCTCCAAAGGTATAGACACAAGCTGCCATCAACGTAACAAAACTGTGTTTCCACGTGTAAACATTTCGTTTTCCCCATACCAAAAACATGACTTGTCGTGGCCACGGCAATAAAGACAGTGGGGATAGAACGAGAGGAAGAGCAGGATACCGGAAGTGTACATAGGGAGAGGCGGAAAATGTTGATTTTTGCATAAAATAGGGGGGGAAATTGTATGCAAATGAAGTTGGAAAGGGTCGACTTGGCAAAGGGACATCCCAAAACTAGTAACACAGCGAGGAGAATTCTACGGAGAAGTGAATTTTGGTTGTTGTTAAACATTTTTTTCCGGTGAAATTTTCTAGTTGGTCTTAAAATTTGGTCCCTGCCCTAATCATTTCATAGCTGTCTTTAAATTACTAGACTAGCCTCACACAATTATAATTTCAAATTCCGCCCCACTTCCCGGGCATTGTGCTTAGGGGCCCTCTTTAAAACGTCATGGCACATGGGACCTGGAGCTGCCAGTTCGGGCCAGAGTCAAACTGTCAGAGCTAAATGGAGTCACACATTAAAGCTCAAGTTGACAACCCAAACTTTAACGCTGATCGCATAGGCCAAACAATAGGAAAATTTGGTTTTGATTGTCTGAGGATAATTTTTGCACAACATCAACAATACGTCAATAACTCGTTGTTAACCTTCAGCAGAGTTAAAAAAAATTCGCCCATGCTCCAGGAGTGAGTTTTTTTTTTTTAATGAAAAAATTGTTGTTTTTTTTTATAATAGCTGCTACATTACCATAAATTTGCCAAAATTATGTAGAAACCCACTTTATTCTATTTTATTATACATGGAGTAGCTCATAATACGCGATTCTACGATTAGCCAAGAATTGCAGATCTTAAATTAAGCTTCTGACGAAATTTATTTTCAGTAGTACGGCATTATTGCTATGTTTGGGGTCATTGAAGTTTCCACCGACGATCACGGAAAAGAACATTTCTCGCGGAAATCAATTATTTCCCCCAAATCGCACGTTTTTTTTATCAAATTTATAGGTTTGGTTAACCTTTTAATTTAAGCAGAGATTTAGAAAAAATTGTCGTCCGTCATGGAGCGAGTTAATTTTTTGTCCGTCACCCATGAAGTGAGGCACTAACGAAATATTTATTCTTGTAAAAATTACTGATATAGTCCAATTTGGAAACTTGTCTCTACCACGACAAGTATGAAGTAGGCGTAGATGTAGACTAAAATTTGTTTTTAGGGGTGGGGGCCACGGAATGTCATGAAAACTTAATTTATTGACGCGGCAAGTCGTGGAAACCCACATAATGGTTGCCGCGGAATTCCGCCGAAAAAGTGAAATTTTCGGCGTGGATTTTTTGATTTTTGGCCGCGGACAATGAGCGACTTTAATTATACATCAAACCTGTTTCAACCTTAAAAATGTAACCTAGTGTGGTAGTCTTGGAAACATGGGTGGATATATAGGCCTTTATCACATTCGGAACACATGAATCGGCTATCTGTACGTTTCTTTGGTCGTCTTGTAATGTTTTTGCACACGAAACACATTCTTTGGGCTGCACTCTTGCACCCTGTGGAAAAAAAAATTCCACTACTGCCAACAGATGGCAGCACCCATCGGGCGCGATCGCGACCTTGGACGTATTTATACGGCTTTATTCAAAAACGGAGGACGTATATATATACGTCATTACTTCGTTTGGGCTGATTTTTTTGGGACGTATATACACGTTCATACTGCTTAAAAGGTTAAGAAGCCACACAAAATGAAGATTCTCCCAGAGAACTTGTTCACGCCAGGAGAATCTAAGTTCTCTGAGTCGAATCCGACGAAACTGTGTTACAAGATTGGGATCCATCCCTATGCCTACGGCGCTTTTTTACCTCATTAACGCAGTTATTTATGCAAAATATTGCGTCACTTCCGCCTCTATCCCACTTCCCCCTACCCTGTCCGCGTCCACTCACTCTTTTCTTGCTGTGAACGTACGATTCCATGCAGGGAGGCGGGCGGGCCCTGTTTTGTAACACAGTTTCGTCGGATTCGACTCAGAGATTCTCTGAACAAGTTCTCTGGGAAAATCTTCATTACTTCGTAGAATCCTCCTCACTGTGTTACGACAAGATTGGGATAGATTAGGAAGCAGTGCACACCTCGGAATCGCCCCAAAGATGGCTGTGGTGACCTTGGTCCCACTTAATAATCAACCTGTACCTACACCCCAGACTACCCAGGGACCCCACTCATCCGCCACCTCAGCGTCCAAGTACGGGTCCCAGAGGAGGGCCCTTGCGCTCCTCAAGGGATACGGTCCCTCCCTGGCGCAGGCCAACAGCCGGACGAACCAGGCTGCACACTGCCAGTCCGGTGTCACCAGTACTGCCGATTCAACTCGATCCACGATGAGCTTGTCTACGCAACGTCCAATTAAAGGAAACGGGGGAAAAAGATACGGAAAGAACGGGCCCCCAGTTCACACTGAACGCATCCACAAACTCTGCCCCTGGGCAGCGTCCCCACGACCCAAATCGCTGCAATTGGGCCGTCGCCTCCGATGCGAACACGTCCACGTTTGGCGTCCCAAACCACCTACAAATCTTTTGGAATACCACAGTACACAAACGGAAGTCAAATCTGTCCCCGAAATATCGAGATAGACCATCCGCTGTCACATTCAACTTCCCCAGCACAAATGCCGCCCTTACCACACAATCCAACTGACTTCTACGCTGCTCTAGCTCTAGGCAACGGACCTTGGCATTAAGCATCTGGGACTTCGGCCCCCCTTGATGATTCACGTATGCCACGGCCACCACATTATCCGAAAAGGATTCGCACAACCCGTCCCCTGACCAGGTCTCCAAATACGTCTAGCGCTTTTAGCATAGCCAATAATTCTCTCGCATTTATATGCAAGGCAGCCTCCCTTGGCTGCCACCTCCCCTGCGCTTGCGAATCCCCAGCGGCTGCTCCCCAGCCCATGTCCGAAGCGTCCGTTGTCACCACTACTGCAGCCTCCACAGCGACCCAGGATTTTGCTACCACTGAGTGACTCAGAGCCTTCGCCCACCAGCTCAAATCCTTGCAAGATCCTTGCGAGAGGCTTCCTCCGTGCACTCCTGCACGACACCGAGTCACCAGGTCATGTTGCCACCAACGCGTGTGCAACTTGCCGTTCTCCACGGCACACAACAAACTTTCTGCCAGCCCCAACAACCTTTGAAGCTCCTTAACAACCGTGACTGGGTCTCGTTGCAGTCCCGCAACCAAGCGCACCATACGATCCTAGTTTCTCAGGCGGCAGCACAAAACGGGCTGACTTTAGATCCTACATCATTCCCAAAAATTGCAAAGCCTGCGACGGTACCAGCACACTCTTTCCGTAGTTTACGAAAAAACCTAACTTCCGCAAGGTTTCCAACACTCTCCGCACATCCAGCCGCACACCTGCTGCGGACGGGCCTATTACTGCAAAATCATCCAGGTAAACGAAAATTAACACACCGGCCCGGCGCAAGAAGCGCCTCACCACTGACATAAGCTTCATAAAAGTACCCGGGGCCGAAGCCAACCCAAATGGCAGCACACAAAAACGGTAAAGACAACCTTGCCAGGAAAACATCAACACTCGTCGTGCACTGCCCCTTATTGCCACTGCATAGTACGCTTGAGACAGATCGATGGTAGCCATCCACCACCCTGGCTGTAAATGCTCTACTACCCTCGGTAGTGTATCCAAGTAGCACTTCAGTACCACTGCAAACTCATTCAAGCCTTTCAGGTTCAAAATTATCCTGATCGATCCGTCTGGCTTTGCCACTGAAAGAATTGGTGACACATATCCTACACTCCCGTTTTTCACTCTCAATTACACCTTGAGCTAACATCTCGCTCTATTTCGGGGCAATCTCCTTCGCATCGTCAAGTAATGGCGGCCTCGCCGAAACTGCCCTCAGTGGTGGCGTATTTCCCAACTCTAGACCAGCACCGTCTACAATACCCAACACTGCCGGCGACGCCCCAATGGCCGCCCACTCTGCTCTATGGCCTCTCAAACTTCCAGCACGCCATGTGCTCATTATTTTCAAGCTCCGTTCCAGCGTTTGTTTTCCAACAATCCAACCGCACACACAACAAAAAACATCTACTCACGCTCGGTAGAGCTGATGCCGTACACGCCCCAGCGTTGCGCATCGCCAAAAAAAAAATTTTTTTTTAAACCGAGCCATTCGTACTGTTTTATCACCAACAACCACCACTTTTTCCACCGTCCGCCCCGTGCGGCTCCTGTCGGTTCGGTCAGTTACCGACTCCGACAATGGATTTCACAAATGAACTCCCAAACACACTTCTCTTCCATATTCCGCCACGCAAACCAAAAATAAATACTACGAACCTGACAATCCGTATTAAACCACTGCCGCCACGTTCTCAAGAAGCAATTATATACATGTGCGGACGTACTTGGCTGGCCTAACAGGCCGCCACGTCTTTCTGTCTTACAAATCTGCCGCTACCATGCCGGTCGCCATCTTAATACTCTCCAACCAGTATCGATAGAAATACTCACCACCAACCGCGTAGCCTCGTAGCCACGCTGCTTCACTTGGAAAGATGGCGCACTTCAGTTCAACTGCGAAAAAGATCGTTCGAAACGAATCTTCCTTAGTAATTCAACAATCTTAGCTTAAGAATGTCTGACTGCACACGCCAGCAACAAGAAAAAGAGTGAGTGGACGCGGACAGAGTAGGGGGAAGTGGGATAGAGGTGGAAGTGACGCAATATTTTGCATAAATGACTGCGTTAATGAGGTAAAAAAGCGCCGTAGGCATAGGGAAGGATCCCAATCTTGTAACACAGTGAGGAGGATTCTACGAAGGAGAAATAACTCTTTACAGTGTGTGCGTGAGTGAATTTGTGAAACTTAATTTTGCGCTAGCATAGGTGGTGTCACATTCAATTGGAATTCAACAACCTTTACTGGTTGTCTCCTTTAAGCACCCACACTCACTCCAAACCCAACGAACTTCCAACGATTAATTGCCTGTAGAAGACAACCAGTACAGGTTGTTGAAAACTTGCAGGTTTTGAAGGGAAAACCGTTGACTTTTGGTTTTAATTCGGCGTAATCAAACTGTGAGTATTTGTCATGAACTTTAACCAAAGTAACCAAGTAAAACTACCGAGTCAACCAATTTATCGGTATTAAAAACGTTATTGATGTCCTAGTGTTCTACGATGCAAAACTACTTCAGATGCAGAAGTCTACCGAGTCCAATGATAAGGCCATCTCAGCGCGTAATTTTAATTTCTTGAAGTGTTAACTCAACTGACATACCTGATTTGCAGCGGAATCTGCTTAGTTTTGAACTGTATTTAGAGCAGAAGAAAGTTTAGTAAGAGGAGTAAACTCGGGGATTCGAACTCATAAACCTCCGAACATGGTAGGAGTGAGAGAACGTCTAGTGATATCGGAATGTAATCCGATAGTTACTGACGGGGAGTGTTTCTTAAAGTTCATGTTCCGATTACTAACCAAAAGCTAATAAAACAACCAATAAAGGCTTGTAATCAGTTAATTACCTGCATGTGAAAAAGTCCAAGGTTCCATTCCTCTTAAAATGCCGTAAAAGAATCCAGTATACATAATGCCTCCATACATGCCAAACTTATGGAAAGCCGGTCGCACATTTCGCACAGCTTTTAGTTCACCCCACACCCAGCTGTTCCGGATTCTTTCTTCATACACTTCTGGGAATGCGCCTGAAACAAAAAAAAAATTAGTAAATGAGTTTAGACTCAAGACACCAGACTTAAAAAGACACTTAAAACAAATTCTTTTAACATATATCCTGTACCTTTCGTTGTAGACTTCATACTATCGCTGTAAATCGTATCAAAGACACTCTCCGCTGCTACCATGCCAGACTTCATTGCATTATGGGTTCCTTTGATTTTAGGCACGTTCATGAAACCAGGACTGCAGCCAATCATGCACCCACCAGGAAAGGCAAGCTTGGGAATACACTAAAAAAAGACAAAATGGTACAAACTACTGAAACTTTTCTTCATCAGCAAAAAATTTAAGAAGTTTGTTTTTGCTTTAAGATTACAAATCATTACGTCTTATCAATTGGACTCGCTAACTTTTTTTTCTGTAATTTCTTAAAATATCTATCATGTTTGATACGCCAGTAGTCTACATTTCAAGTGTTTTCGAGAATAGTTTTGATTAGTAAAAAAGATTTTTCGGCCTAGTAACTTTGGTTAGAAGTAGTCACTTCTCACAGAAAAAACAAACAACCAAAAGGACAAGATTGAAAATTTTCGGTGGACCCTGGCTGCCACTTTTAACAAGCTGAACGACCACTTTTTTGCATTTTTTGCCGATTCACAGTGGGCCTTTGCGCCGAATTCTGGGTTGCACATGTTTGTTGTTGTTGGTTCTGCTCTTTCTCTGTGTTGGTTACAGTAGAAGGAAGAAAAGATGCCCACTGAGAATGAAGTTGGGCAGAAAGTTCTGGCGATTTGGCAGTATGAGGATTGAATCTAGCATCAGCAATCTTATTTATTCATCAGATCGTCACTTCTCCAAAATTCTACATTATTCACTATTAAAACTAATTTCCAACCACACAATCTTTAGAAACTACATGATTGGAGGCAACTACATGCTAAAAGGAGCAGAAGTATTCGTTTTGCGTTCAGGAGCGTGCTCCACGAGTCTGAAGCTAACTTCTGGCCTGGAGCAAAGTTCCGGAAAATGGAAGCACAAATCAACGGGAGTTTCCGATCGTAAAGAGTTGGATAAAAACGCTGACTTCATAAAATGTATGAAGTTTCGGTATTTTGTAGCCAAAAACCTATGATTTTAAGGAGAGGTTTTTAACTCCATTATTTTACATTTGTTACCACATATAAATTTTAAGAGAGTGGGAGCTTATTCAAACAGTATTGAGTAGGAGGAGATTTCCGCTAATACTGTTACGATTTTTGTAAGTTGGGACTACAAAAATTCCTCTGTTGTTGCTTTATATTTTATTTCATAGCTTCAGCACAAAAGCAAATACGAACTTATATCTATGGATGCTAGGTATGAGCTAAACAGGTACCTAATTACCTCCCAATTTTATCCCTAGTAAAAGAATCATTAAAACAAACTGAATCGAAGAAATGGTCAGGCACTAACAACTTAATATAGTACGAATTAAAACCAAGTAAAATGTGTTGTCAAGTGTTTTTTAACATACAAACCTTATTTCCGAAATGTTAAAAGATTCCTTCCTTACCTGGTATCCACCCTCATTCAGAGCTCTTGCCCCATATGCAATTCTCTTTCCCCCTTCAAAGATTGGCTGAATGGAAGGATGGTGCTTAAATTTTTGAAATTCCCGAAAGGGGCTGAGATATGGGTTCTTGTAATCCAAGCCAACAACAAAGCCAGTTGAAACAAGGGGGCCTTCGTCTAAGTGGTAGAGAAACGAGCCTCCATACGTACTAGTATCCTGAAAAAAAAAAAAAGGAACAAGTGAAGAAAGTAATACAACTAATTTAACTTTAAGAAAATAATATAAATAAATTAATGTGCAGCTACATAATTAGTTTGTTTTCTCTTAGGACGCGTTTATGCAACAACTCGCCTTTGCATTATCGCAGCTAGAGCTAGAAATCATCTGAAATTCCAACATATCAGTGGGTTTAGCTCTGCTGGCACGCAAAGAACGCAGTCAATATGTGAGTTCAGAAGCGATTGGGAAAATCGTTTCGTCAGGAGGAATTTTTTATCTTATTATCACGGATTATATTACTTACTGCAAGCATTGACGCAAATGATGTCGGTTTAGCTAAACCAGGTAGTGACGTTACCATGTAAATGACACCTTTGCCATCGCGATTAAATTCTCGCTACGAGAATGCAAAGGCGAGTCGTTCCATAAACGGGCCCTTATACTATTATGCTTGTTGCTTTAAGATTTTTAAACTAAGGGTTGTATTTGTTTTTCCCCCCATAATTTTGCCAAAAACTGGCAGATTTAGACATTCCAATACACAATTTTATCTATCTTTTGATAGTTTTTAAATGCTGCTAATTTCAAATCGCAAAAAAACCATAAATCGGTCCCAAAAAGACTGTTTAGAGCAAAAATCTTGCACAACGTACAACAGTCTGGGATCTTCTTTCTTCTTATTCTAATTACACTGGTCACTAATTAACGAACTATCCATATGAACATTTTTTTTTAAGAAAAGCTAATGCATCAATTTAAAAAATGTCAGACTAATGGAAAAAAAGTTTTTTTTTTTATTCTCCAGACATGAACATGGAATGAAGAAACGCTCAACAGAATTTTTCCCTACCTTTTTGCAACCCTCCGCCAAAAAAAAAAAAACATTTAAAATTAATAGGGCTTTTGGAATGCTTTGGATCTGCATAATAGCAAATCAAAAAGCAGACCATTGTTATTTCCCATTAAGGCTGTACCGAACAGATTTTGGCAGATTTTGCGCTGATCAGCAAAAATCGGTTCGGCAAACAAAAACCTACAGATTTTTTATTTTTAATAATAATATATATAATAATATAGGTTTGTTGCAAACGCAACCGGAGCGACAAAGACTGGGTCGTCACTGACTGTTGTCCGATGTTAAAACTAAAAAAATTACAAATTATAAAAGTTTAACAGTGAAAAGTTTAAAACAAAGACGATGACTCGGCTGCAGTGGAAGGGTTGAAGGTATGGGGTTGGGGTCACGAATGCCTTACCACCAAGGTTAGACCTACCAGGGACGACAATGGTCCCCGATGGCATCGCCAAACGTGAGGGACAAGTGCAGGGAAAAGCCGAGTAACGTTGTCAATGTTTCTTTAAAAATAAAAAAATTAAAATATAATGCATCGTAGATAATAAAAATAATAAAACAATGAAATGCATGAAACTGGTGTAGTGAAAGTTAAAAACTGAAGTGGGAAGTAAAACTAGAACTATTTACAATTTAAAAAGATGTGTATAATAATAATAATATTAATTTGCACAATAGCAAAGTGCTTGGTATAGCATTTCACTTATAACAAACTAGCTCAGATCACAAATTAATTTGTTCGTCATAAAAATACAAAAATACATAAAAACCAATAAAGAACATTAAAAAACGTTTAAAAAAAACATTGTATAGGGTCTAATTACATAACTATAATACTCTATGCAGGAAATCGGTGAGGCAAACAGCCTTCAGACGTATTTTAAATGAAGTGAGTGTATTTGCCTCAACCACAGTTGCTGGTAATTTATTCCAGCAGTTAACTATCCGGCTGCTGAAAAAAAATTTTCTAGTATTGACCCTAAACGGATTTGCAACCAACTTCCAGGAGTGCCCCCTCGTTCGATCATTGGAACGGAGCTCAAAGAAAAAAGTGGAATCAACACCAAGGTGATCATGTAGTAATAGATACGTTAAAGTTATATCCGCTCTTAATCTTCTTAATTGAAGAGGTTCTAATTTCAAGGCGTTAAGCCTATCTGTATAGGATAGATGGGATAAACCCTTTAAACTCTTTGTGAACCTTCGTTGAACGGACTCGAGAAGGTCAATGTCCCTAAGGAGGACATTGCCAGGCCCTTGACAATAAATAAATTCTGTTTCACCACATGTTTTGTTACCTTTTGTTTTAATTTAGGCTATACCTACATGTTTTACATTGTGTCGGATAAGGTTAATAACGGACAAATTATTTACTTTTATTTCGGTAAAAAAATTGTAGCATATAAATTTGTTAGCCTACAAGTTTGTGGAAACCACAAAAAAACATTGTAAAAAATCGGTAGCAATCTGTTCGGTTACATCAGATCGGTACACCAATCAGTTTGTGGCTGATCAGATCGGAATCTGTTCGGCAGAAAAAATGCTGATCAGTACAGCCTTATAGTGGAATGAACAAACAAATAAGGCTTATTCAGATTGCACTGCTATGACGTACTTACCAATGGCCATCCAATAGTGTGTTCAATACGACCAGGCTGGTGTTTTGCAGGGTCAATCTCCCAAAGTTCCTTCAGGCCAATGCCGTAAGTTTGGTTTTCAACACCTTTACGTAAATCAAACCGCCTGTACAAATGTTTTGCTAAGTGACCGTGGCAGCCTTCAGCAAAGATGGTACATTTTGCGTGAAGCTCCATACCACGCTCAAAGGTGGCCTAGAAAAGGAAAACTTTGTTAAGTACTAGGGTTCACCCATTCTTGAAAAAACACCAAAAAAAAAAAGCAACACCATCCATCACCATCAATTACCATGTCGGGATAACTAATCTTTGTAATATCCTGTCTGGGGAAAAGAAAACTGCCAGTTCGCCCGCATCGTTTTTTAAAAAAATGCCCTAGAACCAACTTTCTTTATTGAACCAGCTTAATCTGCACAAAACTTTATTTGTAATTTTCAACATACAAAATTTTTCAAACACAAATTTGGTCGTCCGAAATTTACGATTTTTCTATCCCCAACCAGTCCCAGTTAATCGTTCAGATAATAAGAGTTCACCTGTATTTGTATTGCCCAATCGGTATTAACTCAAAAAGAAAATACCGGGTGGTAAACAAAAAACTGACGACTCACAATTTTCTAAGTCCAACTTTTCTAGTTAGCACCCCTCAATATCAGGAAAGGACAGAAATCAAAGCTAATGAAACGGGAAGATTTCTGTCCTCTCCTGGTTCTGACGGGTGCTCACTAGAAAAGTTGGACTTGGGACAATTGTGGGTCGTCAGTTTTTTGTGGCCCACCCTGTAGAGTTAAACCTCATTGTAATGTGTCCTATAATGTGTCTCTCTATCTCTAAACTAACAATTCATGCTAAAATGGTTTCTATAACATTAATCCTGTTTAAACAATTTAATTTCAAATTCCTACGGAGTAACATTTTAAAATAATTGGTAAACGAAAAATGCCAAGGTTGAGGGTAAAAGACGCAGATAATTAGCATTAAAGCCAGGACTTGTGAAAATATAAGATACACTATTCTGAAAAGACCACTGGCCCTGACTCGAACGTAGGGAGTTAAGTGGGATGTCCTGGGTTGAGTTCAGTCTCGACATTTTTTTTTGTTTTCTTAGATTAGTGTTATCTTGTAGAACTGTCTGCTTTTTTATACAGAGATTTCACTGTATCCCGATTGACGTAAATTGCCATACCTTGGGAGAACCATCCTTGGCAATTCCAACATCTGTAGTTGCAATTCCCTTGACGCTGCCATCATCGTGATACAACACCTAAACGCACACGAACATTAAACAATCCAATTAGTACACCAGCTTTGTTAACAATCTGGAATGAACACCACATTTAAAAACTGTTAAAGAATTTGTTATTTTGCTGGCCATATCACATTAACCCCTCCGAGACCAGCATCAAAACGTACCCCACAACATGCAGTGCACTGCACAGAAGCCCGCACTAAACTCTTTGATTATTTAAAACTCACGAGGGAATTTCCCCTGCGTCATTCTGACGTTAACACATCACATGATCAGATATGGCTTTTTGCCAGCAATAACCAGTTGTTTGTTGTTTGCTTTCGGGAACTAGCAGCTCTAACCGCTAACAGACTAAAATGTAAACTGCTATGAATGCAGTCAAGTACTTGGTTTGGCTTGCTAAAGTTGCTAGCACTGCTACTATGACCCCATGTCCGTACCTGATCGTGAAGAGGTTAATACTATTTTTTACAGATTCTTAATTTTAGCACTTAGTTTCTAACATGGAAAGAACCAGAACTATTACAAACTGGGAAGAAATTAAAATATTAAAAAAAAACTTATTTAAAACTAGCTTTTTCTGAATTGTAGAAGTCCGTGCACCCAACAAGTAGGGGTGGCAAGATCTCTATAACCGTTTGGGATGGGTCAGCAAACAAAACCATTTCATATTTTCTGTCAGGCTTTTTGTAGGTTTTTAAACTATGATCAAACACCGATTTGTTGTTGTATTGCATTTTTAAACAGTTATAATTTTCTGTGTTAATGACAGCTACTTCCTACAATCATTTAATTCAATATTTCTTGAAAGAAAATCTGCACAATGCTTTCCACGTGTTGGGATTTGAGACGTTCCCTTGCACACTATAGTAGGCCTGTACCACTTAGCGCATCCCAGTCTCGTCGACAGACTACCAGCACTTTCAAAAACAAGGCTTTATAGATAACGGCTGCTAATGATATTCTCGTGCTCCCCCCTTCCCCCACAAAAAAAAAACCAATGCTGTACATTCCATCAACGCAATCTTTCATGAAGCGTTAAATTGCTTAAATTACACTTTCTTAATTTCTGCTATTGAATCAGATTAACTACCGTAATAATAGATTCTGCACTAATTCAACCGAACATCCTAAAGAAAGAAAATACTAGAGAAAAATGATGACACAGCTAGTCCTACCATCAACATCACTGCCGAAATGTAAAGTGAAAGCAGAAGTAAGTTGGGAGCCAGTAATATTAATAAAAAAAAAACCACTCAAAAACCAGGAAGGGGGGGGTGGCAAAAACCGATACTGAAACCCAACCCAAATCGCAGCTCTGTAGTCATGTAGAGTGAAACCAAAGTCAAAAACAAAGCCGACCCCCTAATAACCGATACAATCTCGAAAATACCAATTTTGAGGCCGAAGGCTAAATGCAATATCAATTAGCCTAAAACATAGTGGCTGCAGGCCTGAACGAGATCATAAAACGATTGTACAGTTTTGATTTTATTAACGCTTGAGTCATGTCATTTACTCGTTAGGCACGAGATGGGGAAACCCAGCCAAGTGAAATATTGAATAACAATATGAAAATGCCATCGAATTAAGGAAATAATAACAATAAGCGAATAATTCGACATGTCAGAAAAAGAAAAGATAACGAAAGTTTTTATTTTCACAATGTTGATAATCGTGTCAGCTCACCCCCCCCCCCCCCAATTCTTTAAAAAACTTTATACATTTTAGTACAATTTGAAATAAAATATGAACAATGCACTAGACTGAGCCCTCATGACCACTAATTGCTGGTCTCGTTGCAATTCTGTCCGCTGTATATACCAAGGCTTGTAGCGCACCACATCTAGTGACTGCTCCTCATGGCTATGCAAACAAAGCACCACGAGCAAAGCCCCAGAAAATCACACCAGGCAAAGTCCATATGGGCTAGATCACTCGCACGATTCCCCGCACAAATACCAACCAACATCACCACCGTAAGAGTCAACTGTTTCAACCCTAGATCCTTGGGTGGACGCAGAGTTCGCAAATCCTTTACCACTACGGCCAGATCCCAAATGACAACGTAACGCGGACCCGGCAGCCGCCTGTGAAACAAACCACACACAAAACATTGAAGCAACAGATGCCACCACACTGATGTGTTCCCAGCCACAGCGGTATTTTGAAATTGTTGCCAGGTACCCAGGACACTTCAGTATAACAAGCCTGTAGCGGAAAGGTCAGCCAAAAAATTAAGTATCACTACCACCTGCGCTGTATCAGAGTTTACTTGCAGACCCTCACACCAGGCCACCCAGCATGCCCTCTGGTATAACCTCGACGTGTCGCCAGTTTCAAGTCTAGTCAACAATATTCTGAGCGACATCCGTCAACCCACCAAGCGCCACGCCCCACTCTTACGAAATATTCTGGCCCTGCCAAACCCTGGTTCAGCCTGCCTGTGAGGCCCCGTGCCACAACTCCTTCGTTTGGCACCAAATGATGTAGTTGCGCACCAGCACTCGAAATAACAGGAGATAACCTAAAAAACCGCCCACCAACAGCCCTAGTAGAAGTGTCCCTACCCCACATGGGGCCCCTACCAACTGCTCAGGTCCACACCTCCGGAGCCACCAGCCCCTGCCCAACGCAGGGAAAAACCACACCGTGGTGGTACAATATGCCTTGGCAGTGCCGTGGCTCGTGCGGTTGCAATGATCTCTTGCTGTGCCCGTTTTAACAAATCCTACAGCCAACGTCCCAACATTTCCGTAAGAGTGGGTTCACGAGCCACTAACTCCTGCCGTAACTCCTCCGCAAATGGAGATTTCAATTGCTCACTGCGCGCATTGTTCATTTGTAACAGTGCCTGAATCTGTAAAGTCGTTGCACCTATTATTATTTGTGAAAGCTGTAATTTCCATGAACTAATAATCAACGGGATCCATCGCACAAAACTGCACTATATTCAAACCTGAAAAAATTTGCTTGAACCACTGCCATCGCAATATCAAGCATTCAAATGGGCATAATACCTTGCATTCCCGCTGCGCACAACCATCAACTACTTGTATGTTAATTCTCTATTGGCTACCGATAAATGCACCGCCTTGTTATGTTCCCACTAAGCCAAAATTTCTTTACAATTTCCCACACAGGGTGCTTAGCCATTTATCTCATCCACCAAGTTTTCACAAACAAGGTAAATCAATTAGCTCTTTCTCGCAGCCCCAGCCGCTGGTCCTCACATGCCCACCACTACGGCCGATTATCGTACAACCCCTCATAATCCTCACACTCGGCAGGTTCCAACCATTGTTCACACAGGCCTCTAATACGATATCACCACCAAACAAAAACACCATTGCTTTGACTAAATTTGCGTGGTGGCCACGTAGCCACCCGTCTCATCACATGGCCTCCCCCCCCGGGCGACAATGCACGCAGTTACCAGCTAGTACCAAACCTCTCTAGTTTCTCTACGATTCTCACAAGACCGACCCATATACACAGCATTTCTGAAAGCCACCTGCATTTTCTCCTCCAAATAATTTCGGCAACGAGGACCTTGGTTTACCCAGCTGGTAACTCAAATTGGCGTTAGACCTAACTTCGTCGTCATTGCTTTTCCCCAATGCTAGTCTTACTTACGGCTTCAAAGTTAACCACTTTTGAATTTGTCATCCTCGCGAGTGCCTCCCAACAATCCACGCGAACTGTCTTCGGTTGTTTTCCCTAATTGTCTCGTGGCATAATCGACGCTTTGAAAACTAGGGTTGTAAAATTCCAATTAATTGGCTAAACGTTTATCGTAAGGTTAAAAAAAGCGATTAACGATTAATCCCCGTCCCCCAAATACTTCTTTTAGAGTTTAATACTTTCAAGTCCACTCCATTTTTATCGTTCCGTCCGTAACCTCGCTTCGCGTTATATCACTTGAGGCTGTGGTGTTCAAAGGTATCTTTCCACGAAAGAACCAATCAGCGGTCGCAATACTAAAGGAGTTTCAAAACGCACATTTAAAAGGGAGCAGTTTATGCAAGCAATAAAGACTGTGAAGTTGAGGACGCAAGCAATAAGGACTGTGAAGTTGAGGACATCATTCATCACAGACAAGGAAACTGGGAATCCCAGCTTTCGAACGCTACCAAGAAAGCAGCAATACATTAAATTTCATTAAGTTTCATACATTAAATTTTGTTGTCTCGGTTTATAAATTGCTGCAACTTGGAAAGAAACAATAACAGTGTGAAACATAATTAACGCCACAAATACGAATTTCCTCTTCGTAGTTTTGGAGTAAATTAGACATCTGGAAGGTCAAAGCGATATTGAGTGTGGGTTTGATATGTGAAAGATTGTGGTCAGAATGCTTTCAGAAATTATTTTCAAAAATAAAATTGACCAATATTTTAAATAAGGCTGCACTGATACCAACTCTACCGATCAGATACCAATACCAATTGTATCCCCAATTTTTCATCAAAGGTGTAGTTTTCTGCAAACGTCCAATACTTATTAAAATTTAAAAAAATTTAATAGTAACCCACAGTTAAAACATAGCTAGGAAGATACTCAGTGATTTCGTGAGCAAATCGCCGCGAACCGCATGTCGTAATCTCGAACGGTTCCAAAGTTATTGATATTTCTGTGAGAGTTGCCGAAACTGATACCTGATATATCGGCAGCCAGAGGTTCGGTTTGTATTAAACGAAAATTACTAAACGTTTAATCGTCAAGAAGACGATTATCGTTTAAACGATTAATCGGCACAACCTTATTGAAAACAAAACTGTTGTGCACCAACTTATCACGTACTTGGGCCACAGCAAAAGAAAGTGTACATGTCACATGTGCAAGGAGATAGAAGAGGAGATGGAAGTGATGTCAATTTCTGCATAAATTAATGATGTTAATATACACAAAGCAGTAAGCTGAAATACGCGCATCCAAGGAAGGAGGCTTCAAGCGAAGGAGAAATAATATCTTGTGCTGTAACGGTACACGAGATAGTATTAAATTTGCTTTTTGGCGTAATTCTTGGGGGTATGGAGTAATATTTGCAAAGTAACTCAGTACTTAAAACATTCCTCCTCCCCAGCCATGCAACCAAAACACTTGCTTAGAGAGGTTCAACAAATGGAATCAGTACGACGACTTTTTTAAAATTTTTTATTCCGAAATTTGCACACTGAATGCTTATGGTCATTCAGTCCCACACGCTGTCGTCGTATACAATATTTCAAGCAAACCCAATCATAACAAAGCAAATGTAAAGCGCTGTAGTTGCAAAAAATTAAGTGGTGGCAAATTAAGTTACCTCACCAGCAGCAATCCCAGAATATATCTCGACTCCTAGTGCTTCAGCCTGCTCGCCAAGCCAACGCACAAGATTTCCTAACCGAACTATGTAGTTGCCGTGGTTGTTCATTGGCATACCTAAAAATATAAGATTCTTTATTTTAACACAAGAACTTGCATCTAGGTACACAGTTAAGCATCAATTTGTGTCGTACAGAACAGTGAGATACACAGGAACTGAGTTAATGTGCAATTAACTAAGTGGGTTAAATTAACCTGACGATACCAATTCTTGCTGCCAAAAAACAGCAATAAATTTTTTTTTCGAAAGTCCGCATTTTGTATTAAGGCCTAAGGAGAAAAAGATTATAGCTGTAATAACAGTGAAATTGAAACTAGGGTTGGGCGAAAACAGCATTTTTTTTTTTACTATCCTGTATCTTTTGGAGTAACCCCATCTATGACCGATGCAGATAAAACACACCTGCTTTATATCCCAGAATGAATATCTTACAGAATGATGGACATTCTGCGCCCCGAGCAAAATATTCTGTGTGTTCCGCATTCCATAGGCTCAGCCAAGGTGGCGGACGAACGCTTAACAAACAACAGACATTTCTACCAAAATAAAGCGAAATATTGTGCTACCACGACTGTTCGCAACACAAGGACTCGGAAATGTTCGTTCAACTAGGTGATAATTTACGCAATGCCAAACGATGGACAAATCAGTGGTTGACTGTCCATTTGTTGCTAGTGGGGATGGAGAACCAGGTTTTGGCACGCACATCATTTGCTGAGCTGCTTTAACTTGGGAAAAACATTTCTCTTCCATTCCGTTTAGTTTTCCGCATTATAGCAGATGCAGCATAAACAGTCTCCAGGTCAAGTCTTATTTTTAAACAGGGACCTACTTTTAAGCCGTTTTAAGTTCAGTTTCTTCGTTTCTGAACAAAGCAGCGTATTTGCTGCAACAATAAAGGGCTAAAACCAAAATGATGTGAATGCTGATAATTAGTAGGATCATTCCCCATGTCACCATGGCACTACAAAATAGACCAAAAAAAAGGTTTGAATATGATACGGTCAGAAGCGAAAAGTACGGTAGATTGGGCTACAGCAACCAAACTTTATCTCTGTTCTTTAGCCCAAGTATTGTGAAACGTGTAGACTCGTTTCTAAATTTGAGTGCTTTTCACCAAAATTGTCATTATAAATAGGCTTTTCAATTGCTGTCTTTTTGGGGGCTACAATTTTGTATTTAGTACACCGGCTGGCTGCCTTTAAAGAACCTTAAGGAAAATTCTTACTGGACAAAATTTCCCACAAAATTGTCCTACAGAATTTTCAAATTTCCACAGGCTTTCACTATGTAGGCAAGCCATTTTTTTAGTGAATTTCCACAGTTCTCTGAAATTTTCCGCAAACCTCGTTCTAGCGTTCTGGCATATGCTGCACCCCTGCGACCGTGGAAGGTTGCTGTTCGGTGCCTGCTGCCAGACCTTTTGTGTAATTATAGAGATTAGATTTTTTTTACACAAATGAAGAGAAAGCCAAGATTTGAAAAGAAAGTAAGGCAATTCTCAAAGCAGACTCGAGCCTCTTCCAAAGATAAAAAAGAAATATATATGAAATTCCAGGCTAATTAAGGCTTTGCAACCTTCAACTAAAAACTCAAACAATATCAAAATTTTTAAGGCCAAGTAGAACGAACCCTGGCTGCAGAAGTTACAGTTACAGTGAATGGTGGTTACAATGAAACCGTTTTTTTAATAAATTTTCAATTTTAAAGTAACTGGTTACCAATGACTGATACGTACAGTCCCGTTCAAAAGTAAATGTCCACGTCCATGCTATCGACAACAATGGCTTGTGTTATAGTTGCTGTATGATTAGCAGGTGCTTTGCTCGTTATAGCGGACATTGTTGTACGCCGCCGCAAGAATCTATGGTTCGCTGTCAAGCTCTTAAATTAACTTGTAAAATAGTTTGAAATAAACTCCCGTCGTAGAACCGTGTGCTGCAGCTAGAGCTAACGTGTTTGTTTACCTCCTTAAGCGCCGAATTATTTTTCTTTGTTTGAATCAAAATAGACTCTTCAGGAGGGCAGAGCTAATCTATAGAGTTCGACAGTCCATTTAACTTTTGTTTGAATCGCTTTCAAAGAAATTCTGTTTCTTTTTCAGTAGGTTCTGAAATGTAAATCAAACATTTGACGTTTCTTAGCAAGAAAATGTAGACTCTGTGGTGAAAAGAAGGAGTGTAAAAAATTACATGCTTGTAATTATTAAGTAAATATGAACCCGTCGTAGCATCCGGTATTATTTGTCTTTTTTACAGTAGCTCCATTGCTCTTAATTACGTATTATCGTTTTTCCTTGGGGTGGGGGTGGAAGAATCTAAGTAGGGGGAGAATCTAATTACTGCTTGCAGGATGGAATGATTAGGTGTATTGGAAGCGATGAATTTTCCATTCAGAGATCAAATCTGTTACTACTAAGCTACACTAATACAGCCCAAAGTGTTCTGTATCACGGAACACTTAGTTGATTGAGGGGATTACTGGAGAATTGTACCGAGCAATATTTATTTCGTTGGTTACGTAGTTAATGGTCGATTTTGCTGAGCCAATATTATGTTGGTGGTGTTTTTGCTGATATGCTATAGCAAGTAGTTGGAGGGGGGGGGGGGGCATAAGCGATAAACATAGCCCCGGAAAAAATATTCCAGTATTAATACAGGATAAAATGTCCCCAGAAAAACATAACCCGGGAAAAAATATCCCCTGCACAACATAGAAAACGTGAATTTGAACCTTTCTATAGCATTTTTAACTAATAATAACCTAATGGTGTGTTAAGTTCACACCCGTCACTCATCCCCCCCCTCCCCCCCCGCGTATGAAATTTACTGCAGAGACATGTTTCCCCCATGTATGCGATTTCCTGGTTAGTTTTTCTCTCTTCTCAGTCATTATAAAAGTCTAGCCAAGTAAATAAATAAGAATTACAAAAAGTGTTAATTAGGTTTATTTGTGCGTGTTTTTCGTGGACCCATTTCTTATTCTCTTATTAAGTCACAGGCTAATGTCCGTCGCCTCTCCAGGATTCAACGATAATATTATGCTTTCTACCCAGTTGTATACGGAGGGAAGGAGGGATATAAAGGGAAGGGCACGTCAGCACGTTGGTTATTTGTATCTAAACTGTCAAATCTGACCTCATTTTGGCCAAGAAAAAGGCGCACAGCTGAAAAGCTAGACATAAGCAATAGAAAAACATAGCAAGGAGGAACCAAGGAGCTATAGAGCTAAAAAAAATAAAGGTGAATGGCGGCGTGGCGATCTCATGGACAAGTCTTTGTTTTTAATACTCAACAAAAGAGTTTCATGTTTAAAGACATCTAAGAAATAATTATAACGCGTTACAAAAGAGTGAAATTCATGCAACAGTGAGATATAAGTAGCCTGATAGCATCAAAATGAATAAACACAATGGTGCTAACATTATGAAGGCTAATTTCGTTTCTGTGGCATAAAATGACTGCTATTGACCCAGTATAACCTTTTTTGGTTAAACATTGGTGTAAGTGAGATTAGGATCTTTTAGCTAGGGGCTACTAGTCTAATTTCTCGAAAATAAAGCGTCTTGGTCAGTGCTGAAAGTTAAATAAATTTGCCCAGAGCAGTCCACAATGTTGGTTCCATCGTGCTCTTCAATTGTTATACTATATAGTTAACCTGGTTGAAAAATCATTACCCATAAGTATAATCTCGTTGAATCTGGCCTTTTGCAGAATCGGAGTTCAGTAAAGGCGTGGCGAAAATAATACATTATAATGCTAAGTTTAAAGAAGACAGAGAGATGCCGTCCTCCATTACAATAATACAATACACATGAATGAATCAGTGCCAATAATCACACTTGGAATACATAATGTCGTATCCAGCGCAGTGCAAACATACATTTTTTGTCCAGTTTTTTGGATGAATGAACACTTACAATGAACCAATAATTTTTTTTAAATGTTTGATCTTTGCCCGACATAAAAATGTTTAAAGAAACTAACCCAAGTTTTTGCCGCTTGAAGTTGTAAAGTCGCAGATTTAATTTCCCGGATTACTGCTTTAGGCATTAAATGAAAATTCTTTCTTTCTCATTGCCAGCCGAGCCAATTTTTTTTCTCTTTCACAGCTTAGTCATCTCGTATCCTCACAAGCCCAGTCTTTAATAGAATGTTTGCTTCGTTAACCGCTTATCTCCTGATTTACTGTTTTTTTATTGAAAAAATTAAAATTAATCAGTAAGAAATTTTCACTCTTCGCATTTTTCCTTTAAATAATTAATCTGTGAAATGTTCTAAGCAGTTGATATCACAATTTCAACCAGGAAAAATTACTGGCGGGAATTGCTTAGAACTTGCTACGATGACCTGGCCATAATGAAATAAAAGTCGTGTAGGTTAGCTGATTTTAAGTAAATAAATGAGTAGCAACAAGCTAAACAAGTTAGAGACATTATTCAAACGATATAAGATGAGTATCATGTAAAGACAACAAAAATCGTTGATCATTCATATTTTATAAATTAACAACAACCTGACGTTAATTCAACAAACCATTTCTTTGCTTATTTGATGGGTGTGGTGCGCCATACACGACGCTCACGGCAACAATACCACGCTCCAGTATGCAGCTGCGTACATTCTAGCCATTCTTAAAGAGCGAGAGGCTATTGTTTAAATTTAGTATAGGCTTGGACATTTACTTTTGAACGGGACTGTACATCACGATAAACTTCAGGCACAGTTTGTTGCTGTATGTCGTGTAAAGTTTCAGACAATCGTTTTGAGTGACAAAATCCAACAAATGAGATAAAAAAAACCTTACAATCCTCACCAGTACAAGGCACCACCTTTGAGTTGCAACTGGCTGCAACCTCAGAACATGTCACACATCAGGCTCTACGTTTATTGTGACATACACGGTGGTCCACAAAAAACTGATGACCCTAGTTAGCACCTCTCAAAACCAGACAAGGACAGAAATCTTCGCCTCTCGTTACCTTTGATTTCTGCCCTCTCATGGTTATGAGGGGTGCTAACTAGAAAACTTGGAAAATCTTGGTTTGTCAGTTTTTTTTTGTGGACCACCCTGTATAATGCACACCATTGGGATCTTGAGAGAGGCTACACAGCCTGGATATTTACCGATGTCAGCAAAGTTAAGAATATTATTATAAAATAACTCTTATTACAATGAATTTTCTTGCACAGTTACTCTTGTGTAAATTATGTAGAATTAGTTAGAATTAAGGCCTATTTTTCCTATACAGTAATACACACACCCCATTGGTCTGTAATATGATAATCTTTAAAATAGCCTAGCGACATATATACATCAGAATATTTGAACATATTTTTGTAGTAGTCTTCACTTGTCAATAATGTCAACATAAATAAGGAAAAAACTGCCAAATCACATAACACAGTTAGTGAGTAGATAGAAAAACGCCCTAAACCAAGGCCAAAACATGAACTTACACATCAAGTTTTTGGCCGTAAGACACATTTGGTCTCAACTGAATCCTAATTACAGTAAGTTTTAAATTACTACAAATTTACTGTCAATTACTGTAAAATGTTTGAATACAGAAGCAATTTTACCCCCAGTAGCTTACAGCGCATCTAATGACGAGTTACTTTATTTTAAAATATCACTAAAATGATGTAGCCTCCCTCCCCCCCCCCCAATCCCTATTATGTCTTCTTCCATCTCCCCACCCCCCAAACATTTACGAAAGATGCCTGAACAATTCCCATCCCCACCCCCAACCTTCCATGCCTGCTTCTTTTATCTCCCCCACCCTCCCAAATCGCCGCACTTGCGAATTACTACTACCATTCGCACAATCCACTGTTTTGTTTCTTTTGGGATGAAAACGCGACGCAATATCTACCAGTAGCATTTGGTTTGCATGCCAACATTTCCCCTCCCACTTTCTAATAACATTCTAAAATTACTTGGCTTTTTTTTTTTATCTTCACTAACTACAATAAAGAAATTTCACCTTGAACTCGAAAATTACTCATCACGCTCACTTCCAAAAACAGGATACTGTCTGTATCTTGCAAATTTCCAATTGTATATCAACAATCTTCATCAGGCACGGTCAAGAAAAATGAGTACTCTGGTTACATCCTCGTTATTTTCGTCTGCTTGCTTGAAATTAAAAAGAACAAAATAATTAGGATGTAACCAGAGGACTCATTTTTCTTGACTGTGCCTGATGAAGATTGTTGACATACAATCGAAAATTTGCACGATACAGACAGTATCCTGTTTTTGAAAGTGAGCTTGAGTAATTTCCGAGTTCAAGGTGATTCTAAGTGATTTTTAAATTAATTACAGTAAGCCTAAAGGTTTTAGTGAAATAAATTTCAATGCACCCACTACGACGACGTCCAATTGTCTCCCAACTATCGCTTCACCCTCCCCCAATACCACCCCTTAACGTGAAGCAACACCGGTTCTCGTCCAGCTACGTCGTTTATTTTTGCCTACTACTACGACGTACCTTTGCTACAATGTACTTCTGCCCCAATTATGTGTCCATCCTTCTCTCTACTCCCCTAACTCCCACCAAACGAAGCGTCCGTAGATTATTCCCCCGTCTCCCTCCCCCGTTATCTATAATCCACTTTCGCCTCCCACCCCGCCAACGTGATTCACTTCACGCATAGCATCTTGGGAGCATTACACAGCCAGCCAATCAGCAGGGAGAGTATCACTAATTCCGCAGATGGCACGTAGAGGGTGCCAGCGGTTTGACTTGCAGTCATTCCGTACCTATGGAAAAATTACTTTGTAGATATGACCTAATGCAGCGGAAAAATAGTTTGGTTATTAACTCGGTAATTATTCGGAAGAACTACTTTTCGCGCTATGACTTAATTCACCTATCGATTCCTTTCGTCATTACGGTTCAGAAAATCATAACGAAAACCTGTGCAAATGATTATTTATTTTTAAAAAGAATTATTACCAAGTGTTAAAATGCTAGTCACAGTCAGTGACGCCGTCGCCATTCTGTAAGATGATAGCATAACAAGTAATACCCGATTTCAACCAGAACTTTAGTTAACGGAATTTATCTCTGGCCGGACAAGTTTGTGGTTGTGGTTTCTGATATATGTTTAGCTGAAGCGAACGTGGCAACGCGAGCGAGGCATGTAATTCGGGAAAAAAAAACAATCATTTTCGTGAACAGCAACTTTGATTTGTAGATTTAATAACCTTGCAACCTTGATAACCTAATTTGCAGATTTTACTGACAATTTGCAGACAAAACACGTAAAATCTGCAAATGAGGGTAATTCAAGGTCGTCTGTTCACGAAAATGATGGTCATTTTTTCCCTAAATTACGAGCCTCGCTCACACCACTGTGCTTGCTGCGGCTAAACATATAACATTAGAAACCGCAACCAAAAACTCGTCTGGCCAGATACAATTTCCATTTACTAATGTATTGGTCGAAACGAGGTTTTCTTGCTGCGCTTTCATCTCGCAGTACGGCGGCAGCATCACTGCGAGTAGCATTTTAACATGTTTTAATAATTCTTATTTTTGTTAGAATACATAAGCGTTTGCGCAGGTGAATTAAGTTGATAGTGCAAAAAGTATTCCTTCCAAATAATTACCATTAATCCTATCCCCCTAGGCAGCTCTTCCATATATAAGTAAATTGTGTGCTTTACTAACAAACTGACACTGAACCATTCCAAATCGAAGTGGGGGAAAAAAAGAAAACAACATCATTTCATCTTTAAAAACCAGGTTTACCAGGTAAAATAGGCACAGGAATTCTGCCTTTTTCTGTTAATATCGCAAACACGTCCTTTTTCACTGGTGTCAACAGAGGCGCCTGCAAAAGATTAAACATGAAAACAAATACAATTAAAGGTTTGTCAGCGATAAAGAACATGCTGCCTTATTAAAGACATTCAACACATGTTACAGAAGAAGACTTACGCTGTTAACATGCTTACCCCTTTATCTTTCCAGTCAGGAAACAATTCGTTCAAGGCTCTCGGTTCGATACATGCACCAGATAGAATATGGCCACCTACAAAATCCCATAATTTTTAAGTCCCATGAGTACAGTTACGTAACATTCACAAACCACTGTGAAGGGTTCAGAGGGGAAAAAATACACTTTACCACAATCTGAGAACTAACAGCAAATGTTCTTTTAAGGGGCCTACGGCCTTACATTATACAAGTTTGAGTTAGAAAATAAAAACCTTAGTACCCACAAAGTTTAATTGAGTATTACGATTTTAAATGCTGTCAGAAACAGAAAAAAAGCTAAGCAAGCTAAATTATTTTCTGTATTCAAAAATGAGCAAATTTCAGAATATTTCCAACAAAAACACATTCAGATTACACTTGCATAAATCAACCAGCTACTTGCCAATTACATTGGGCACGTTGACGTCTTGGCGATTACAATTTTTTTCTGAGAAGCTACTTTGGTCGCTGGATTTGTTCAAACACGGCTGAACCAAACTGAATGTATTTTCACTTCTTGTTGTTGCATTTTAATGTTTCAATACCCCATTCTAAAGGTTTATTCAACTTTCCAATGGTCCAGATTTTTAGCTTGTGGCTAATACTGTTAAGAAGTTTTGAGTCAAAACGCAGTACTATGCATCTACAAAGTCGTATGAACATGCCACAATTTATAAGAAACTTCCACTTTGAAAAATGCAAGGATTATCGCTAGACTACGTTAATTTTTTGTTTTATTATCGTCGGATGATGTCTTAAGAAATTAAACTTTTTAATTTGCCGAGAAAGTTTCACATCTGACAATTAAAAATATTTCGTCGGCCAGAAAAGTAAACATTTACATTTTACCACAACAGAAGAACCAATATAAACTTTTGATGACTTTCCGTTCACCTTCTTCAGAAAAGCATCACACAAGTAGGCCAACGTAAAACCCTACATGTCCCGTTTTTTGTCAGCCTTCTTGTGCGATGCTTTTGTGAAGGTGACCGTAAAGTCACCGCAAAGTTAAAAGTAGAACTTAGTATTAGTTATTCTGTTGTGGGTAAAGTGTGAGTGTTTACGTTTCTAATGACCGAAATGTACCACTGTAACTGCCGTTTACCGGTTTTCGTCCAATGGCGAGTTACGAAAAAGATGAATCTGCACCTATACCTCAGATTATCAAGGTGGGTGGATAATCAGGATTCGGAAGCAGATCAAGGTTCTAATGTACCAATTTGTAACTCTATAAAGTCCCTATTGAAACACGTTAGAGTCAATCCTATTAGTCTGAGTTTTCAGATGGCGCCACGCTTTTTAATTGGTAACTGTTGCTCCTTTTTTTAGCCGAAATATAAATTAAACTAAATTGCAACTAAGCTAAGCTGAATAATAATTAAATACACGCTAGTTTCGTTTAGTTTAGTTTACTTTCAGCTGAAAACTGAGTGTAAAAAACATAAAACACATGGCACCCTCTATACACTTAGACGGAACTAATCGGAATGAATCTAAGACGTTTCAGTAGGGGTCTCAGTCAAAATTCTCCTTCCCAACCCTATAAATTCTTGACTGTACTGACAAACCGGATTAAAAAATCTAATTTTTAATAGGCTGCTAAACCATGCGTAATGGCTGTTTGCCGTGACGTCACCATGAGTTAGCCAATGACGAACAAGAACAACGGCTGTTTGGCCGTCTTATTGGATGGACTAGCCCAGTCATGTGATATGCACGTCACAGCAAACAGCCATGGCGCGTGGTATAAATACAACGACAAAATACCATTAATAGCTACTTTAGAGAATGATGTTCGAAAGGTTCGGCCTTGCTAACATTACTTTTCTTTCTAAAGCTGGCCCTACGGCGAAAAGAGTTGCACATGCCTAACTTAACCATCCACAAGAAAATTTACGCCTTACCCACTTCTGAGGCCTTTTCTACCAAACAAACTCTTATTTCCTTGTTCTTTTCCTGAGCAAGTTGTTTCAACCTGATGGCAGCTGACATGCCGGCAGGACCGCCACCGACTATTACAATATCGGCTTCGTCTTCCGTCCTCGTCATGTCAATATCTGTAAAATAAAATAGTTCCACAAAATAAGTACCGTAATTTCATGTTTTTCATGTTTTTGTTCATTCATGTTTTTGTTCATTCATGTTTTTGTTCATTCATGTTTTTGTTCAATCATGTTTTTGTTTTCTACAGAATGTGAATTAAAGGCAGGGATACTGATTTTCCACGATTCCACAATTTTCAAAAGCTGATGAATTAACGTACTTAAATTAAAGTATACATTTCTTGGGTTTTACGACAACCGTACATCATGTGGGACCATTTTTTTAAATCGCTGAAAGCACCGATTTTTGCAACAATCCCACTCAGATTTTAATGAATTAGGGTTATATTTGGCTTTTTTTCAACAATTATACCACGTGCCATGGCTGTTTGCTGTGATGTGCATATCACGTGACTGGGCTAGTCCAATCAGACGGCTAAACAGCCGTTGTTCTCGTTCGTCATTGGCTAAATCATGGTGACGTCACGGCAAACAGCCATTGCGCATGGTTTAAGTAATCATGATACAGGGTGGCGTTCAAAAGCTGTGGATGAAATTCCCTAATTCTTCCAGGTTTTCCAGACCAATACTGACACTTTTCCCTGAATTTTTTTTGGTCGAAGATTGGTGCTGCACAGAACTGAAAAAAAATTTTTTTTTCACATTTCACTCAAATAACTATATCGTTTTACTTAGCTAAAACAAAAATTGCACTGCTCTAACTGGTGTAGGTGAAGAGTAAGAAAAGGCCGTAATCTATAGAAAACTAGAAACGCACTTAGGCCTAAGGCGTTTTCACTTTTTCAGAAATGAAACAAAAATGTCATGAAGTTTGAACTCCTGTTCAAACTCCGCGAGTTTCAGTATATATTCATCAAATTCCCTGATTTTTCCCCGAAATTTCCAGACTTGATAAATTCCCTGATTTTTCCGGTTTGCCCTGTTTTTCAAGTAGAACGCCACCCTGTGATACTTGAGTGTGTGCAAATACAACCTCACCGTGATTTTAAAATTGTTGAAAGTGCACAAATTGTCGGAAACAAGTATTTTAATTTTTTAAGCAGACAAGTTAGTCTTGACACCAAAAGTAAACTTTTTCTCCTTAACCGTTCAAAGGAACGTGTGGTTTAAAAATAAGATCTACGTGACGGGACAAACACTCGGTCCCTCGGCAAACTGCGAGCTTTGCGAGGGGCCCCCGGGGAACCCAGGCAAAGCGAGCAGCAACGCACAGCCCAGTGGCCAGCGTCCTCGTCTCCAAACCAAGTGAATGACGGTTCGAATCCAGCAACCGACCTAATACCTACAAAAAAAAGTCACGAAGCACATGCGGCCTTAAAGGGTTAATCCGTGTTTTTCTTGGTCCAGCTTAACCCTACGACTGTGGTTTAAAAAAAAACATGTACGTGACGGGGCACAAACTAGAGCCCTTGACTGGATTGAACAATTGTTTATGTCTGTAACTGATGAAGTCACAACCAAAGGAAAGATTAGTTTTCATTTAAATCGGGTACTTTTAGGGCTGCAGCATTATGAACTTTGGGTTTGGCCCCCCCCCCCCCCCCCCCCCAACACGCTGGACCAAGGTGTTTTGCACTATCTTATCCTCACCCAGCTTTTAAATGTGCAGTGTTCTGGTTGACTTCCTTACTGCTTAAGCATCAGATACACACCTTTCCATCTTGGATCCTTGTCTCTAGGAACAATGGTATAATGTGTCGTAATTTTCGGAAAAGACTGTTCGGTATGCGCCAAACGACGTAACGATCTTGGCAAGGCATTTCCTGCAAGGATAAACATAGCAAACGATTTTAGGTTGAAATCTGGAAAACTGAAAAAAAAACCTTACTTTGCGGTAGGTTAACAAAATTACATTCCCAACGAAGAGTTTCAAAAGTAAACTCCATATGCTGCTAGTGCTGAACAACCCCAAATTATTTTGCAAACAGATTCAAGAAGCAAATAATCGTTTCGGCAATTTACAGAGCCCAATCAAATCGATCAGTGGACAGAGATGAAGGTAAATCAATGAACAAAGTATTAAGAAAGAAAGCAAAGGTCATCTAATTCAATATAGGACAAATGATTCAAGTAGTTTTGAACTAACGTTTGAATCTGTACGCTTTAACACTAGGGATGTGCGAGTAGAAAAATTTTAATTCGAGCCGAGCCGAGTTTGCAACAGAAGAAACGAGTATCGAGCCGAGTTCGAGTATTTGATGGAAATATTTTGTTTGCAATTTTACCTTTAATTCAATGCTAAGATAGTAGAAACTAAGATGGTGCTTAGTTGACTGTGTGGGTCATGGGTTTCCAGTTTTAAGGATATAACTTGAAAATGGTTTGAGCTATGGACTTTTCTGCACCACTGGAAAGCTCCCATCAACACAATAGATTTGGTATATCGGAATGTCAAAATCGATGAAAAATTGACGAAGTTATCACATTTTCGCCGGATTCGAGTTTTTCGAGTATGGACGCGAGCAGCGAGCCGAGTACAAGTTTCATACTCGGCTCGGCTCGAATTTTTCATACCGTGCTCGCTGCGGCTATACATACAACATCAGAAACTGCAGTTGGACGTTTATGCTATCGATTATACGATTATCTATAATACGATATTCCGTTTAGATGATTTTCCATTAGACGATATTCCGTTCAGACGATTTTCCAGATTTTTTATTTATGCATATATTAGACGATTTTCCAGTTAGACTTTCGTCCGACGACCCTCGGCATGCAAGTTGGGCTTCCCACGCACGCAGCATGATGCCAAAACACATATCATACGGCAGGAAAAAAGTGATGGTGGAATAAACCCAACTGGGGCACTCTTCCGATTCTGACATAGGGCGCCTTCCATAACAACCAATCCAAACTCGTCCATCTGGAGACAGTTTGGAACCGTTAACACACAGAATGCCCACGAACAAACTTCGCTCTACTTCCAGACTGGTTGGGTTTAGTTGAATTTGGCTTGTGGTTTTCGAAGGCCCCGATACGGGTCCCAGCATAGGATACTTGCCGGCATACATTTCTTTACTACAACACTAGCCTACTTGGATAGTATACGGAGATTAGGGATGTGTCAGGTAGAAACTTTACGGAAGTTACCCCGTGAATTTCTTAACGAATCAGAATTAATAATTTGCTGTAAGGAGTTTGCTGTAGGAAATTTCAAACGATGAACTTTGACTTGACCAGAGTTCAGACTTCAACAGACGACAACAACAAACGAGAGCCAACCTGCTCTACAACGATTTACAGAAAAATTCGACACAATCACATAAACCAAACAGTTCGCGTACAGGATTATCTGTGCTATTAATACATGACTCGACCTATAACTACCTAAATACAAAAGTAAACGGCTGATTTACCTTTCAAGAACTGCCAGTTCCTGGCGACAGCAGTAGCGACGGCCATCTTGGATTATTTTACAGCTGGAGGAGGCAGATACCGATGTTCGGAAACTAGAGACACGAGAGATGCTCGCGAGAGATACAGGCGAGACGTAAACACAGGAACCAGACACGTGGTCCCCGATTGGCAAAGGCGATGGGACCAAGCGAGCGCGCACCCGCACCCGCAAACGTCGCCAACGATTACGCACGGTGTGCTAGGTACAACTAGTTTAAGGCCATGGGTTGTGATGTGTTAGTTCCATAATATAGTTAGGAAATAATATAGTATGTCTTAACAGTAGGCGCAGCATGCAGTGACCAAAGTCCTCATACCGATCTAATCCTAGGTGCCTATTTTATCCTAGGTGTGGGGGGG
>JAHWFP010234882.1:42011-54307 GCA_023313725.1 Lithobius niger | reverse complement strand
GACCTGAACCTAGGACTTACCGAGTACTAGGCTGGGCGCACAGAAATCCTTTGTTTCTGGGGGGGGGGGGGGCACACCGCCGCAGGCTTCAGCCAAACTTGGAAGTCGTCCAACTTTCTTAAAGCGCCCGTAGGTTCGAGTACCGATCGAGACAGTTGTTTTTTTCTTTTCTTTATCTTCAGACTGGAATGTTTTTTGCAAGACTGTGCGGACTGTCGACGTTCTTAACAGGTGCACAGTATTTTTTTTATTTATTCATTTTTTAACTTTTTTGTATGAAACAATTTTTAAGACTGTGCAGCGTGACGAAATCTCGTGAAGTGTGCCAAAACATTGCAATGAAATTAAAAGAAAAAATGTAAATCACAAAGCCACACAAATCAGCCATAGATTAAAAACTGAAAATGAAAACAAAAATCGTGATGACAAATGACCCCAAAATTTACAAAAATCAAAAGATATTATGATGACAGATGATCACAGGGTCGACAAAAATTAACAAAAATTATGATAAGAAATGTTAACAAAATTGACAAAAATTATCAGAAATTATCATGACACGCGATCAAAAGATGGAAAAAGGAACAAAAATAATGGTGACAAACGACCACAAAATTGACAAAACGAACAAAAACCATGATTAAAAAAATCATAAACTAACTGTAAGTATTAGTATTAAACAAAGAAACACAGTTGAGCTAACAATGAACAGCAAAGAATGAAAAGTGAGTTTTTCCGTAATAAATTTCTGCTCTCTCGTCATTCTTACTAGTTCACAATGTTGGCTCCGTTGTGTTTCTCCGTTTAATGAAAATCATGTTGACAAGTATATAACAAAATTAAGCAAAATGAACAAAAATCGTGATGTCAATGAAAATCAATAAAAAAATATTCAAAATCATCAAAGGCACCATAAAAGCGTAAAGTTTTAATAAAGGTTAGAAATAAAGTGGTTTAGGCTTCCTTGGGCTGAATATCGATTAAAATTATACACTAGTAGATTCTAGTAATTCCCCGTTATTTTTTACAGTACCTTATTCGGCATACCATGATAGCCTGTATAGCATGTGTGACTGAAATCCTAGTAATCCAAATTTCCAACTCCCAATTCCGCCGTTGGGGAAAATATGCGGTGGTTTTTTTCTGTCCGCATTAAAGCAACACGTGCTGTACCTCTCCCACATTCAAAATGGTATTCACTGCAATCGCGTGAGCAAACAAAATATAATTACTGCGTCAGCAAAAAAAATGTTTTCGGTTCACATGTTATGAAGTCCATTCAACAAACGTTAGGATTTTGTAGTTTCAAGGTCTGTTGGTACGTATAATGCAGCCCTGGTATCCTAGATGATAATTAGTCGAGCGAGCGAAGCCAGAGAAGGCCAATATTCAACTGCGTTTGGACTGTGTGCGTCTGTTTATGTGTTGTTCTGTTTGGGAAACGATAACGTTCGCTGTTTTGGTGTTGCTTGGTCGAAATTTCTGTAAAAGGGCATTTTGGTGCTGAAATTAAAGAATTGGAAGATGAAATTACGGCCTCAATTATTTTCGAATATATCTGCCTTTTCCGTTGGAAGGCTTACCCAACTTATAGTATCAGTGTGAAGTGAGCCCGATCTACAAAGCTAGTGGACTCGAGCACTACATGAACAACACAAGGTCGTTTACCGTAACATAATTTAGTGAAGGCTGTTTTACTCAAAAGGGAGCCAGAAAATTACAAATGGTAAAATTAAAAGACACAATATTCTGACCAATTTCCCAAGTTTTGGTATAACGCGGATCTTCATTTATCATTTTACGGATCCAATCTCGCTCGTGGTGGCAGAGCTTTTTCTCGATACAAGCGTTGAAACTTCAATGGAATAGACGAAGCATTTTCGTAGATGACTGGACTAATAATGTGTATAAATAATGGCTTTCAACATTGGACAAGTTATCAGCAAATACGTTCATTGCGATTTCTGATGTATAAACGTAGCTAGAAAGTGAAAAAATTTACACTACCGCTCATTCAGAGTGTAAAATTCTTCTACGAAATGGGTTCTGCCCAGGGCCGAAACGCTTCTGAGAACCTAAACAGAAAATAACGTAACGCGAAATGACTAGCTGTGTGGATGTTTGTGATACAGTATTTGTGTTGCGCTGGTATATTGCGAATTAATTAACAACCGTTTTGCTGTGGCAGGCCCTTTAGCTGACGGGTGTGGTTTCGTCCCTTTCATTCTATTTATACTCCGTATCAGCGGCGTGCAACAAATTCGTGTGGACACAGTACAGAAGTTGCAGGTCAACATGTGGCTGGCTTGTTACAAACTCCGAAAATAGATTTAAAATCAGTGAATAATTGCTACTGTTGCAAGGAAACCAAATTATAGTAACGAACTTTTCTTGAACATTTTCACATGAAAGACGTTGTTTTATTTTGTTTATCTTTATGAGTCATAATGCCACGAGTGCCACGATAATTTGCGCGTATTAGCACTAAACTCTTTTCCAGATTTAATTACTAGAGAGCAAAGGTCGAGGGTAATTTGCTGGAGAGGAGCTGAGTGCTAAAACCCACAAATTATAGATTTTATAAATGCACGACTGGCATTCGGTGTGAAAATTTTCAATTTCTTTCCACGAAACGATTCTTTCTTATATTTGACATCAGACTTTATTTACGAAGTATTAAGTGTCAATGTATAACATAGGTACACTAGCCGCATCGTTGTTAACGATGTCTTCGATGTTAAAGATGTTTTCAATATCGTATTTCGTCGTCCAACCGGTAATTTAGTTTGCTTGAGCGTTGGTATTTCGTATTAAGTTGGCCAAAACCTCGTTTTTATGCCGCTAGCTCACGAAGTTAAACGCATCTTGATGGCACTCATCTTCGTGTTTCCGCAAAATTCCGGTGATTCACGAAAATAACGTCATTGCCCAAATACGGTCATAGCTACTCCGAATCGTGATGGAAAGCTATTTCGTGTTTCCGTAAAAGTCCGACGATTAACGAATAGTGACGTGATTTACCTTATATATATATAAATCGATGCCTGCAAACAATTTACTCTTTCCTAGATATACTGTCAAGAACTGTGGTTTGTT
Source organism: Lithobius niger (assembly GCA_023313725.1). NCBI lineage: Eukaryota > Metazoa > Arthropoda > Chilopoda > Lithobiomorpha > Lithobiidae > Lithobius > Lithobius niger. Next base: position 51,211 of record JAHWFP010234882.1, on the reverse strand, counting down.
AGTCGGTGACCAAGCCGTGACGAGCAAAGCTTCGATGTATAATTGCTGAAGCAGAAAGGTCCAATGTGGACTTTCTAGTTTATGTGTAAGTCGAGCGTGCTGTCTTACACAAAAAATTTCTCATACTAATATAGACTCTTTATCTCGGCCTATTCACAGTATACATATTCTGTGATTAGGAAGTTTAAATTTTATAGGGTCACAGTGGGTGCAGTTAATATAGGCTCAATTCGTATTCCTTGTTTGTATATATATACTAGCGCTTTGCGCCACACTGCGAGTATGCTTTCTACAGTTGAATGCTGTTGATTGTTGCTAAGATGTATAGTTGTTGCCTCAATCCGGCACGACAAATTAGCATGTATAGGAAGGGTTAGCAGCTTTTTATCTTCAGTTGTAGAAGTAAAATTTGAAGCACAAACATTCAGGGGATCATAAAGAGCGCTGGCGGAACAAGGAGTTTCGGATAGCATTTGACACGGTGTATGACAGAAACTGAGACTTCCCTCATATTTTATACAAGTAAAACTGCAATGCACAATTCATGCGATCGTAAATAGTTCCATAAGAACGAGGAGTGTCGGATAGTATTAAGGTTCTGACCCAGCATATGACAAAAACTGAGACTTCCTTTACATAGTACAAGTGAAACTCTGAAATGCACCAATTCAGGCGATCACATAGATTTCGGTAAGAACGAGGAGTGTTGGATATTATTAAGGCTCTGATCCATCATATGACAGAAACTGAGACCCTCCTTGCATAGTTCAAGTAAAACTATGAAATGCAACAATTCATATGATCGTAAAGAGTTCCGTAAGAGCGAGGAGTATCAGAGAGCATTATGCTGGCTCTGACCCAGCATGTGACAGAAACTAAGACCCTCCTGGCATAGTACAAGTAAAACTATGAAATACAACAATTCAAGCGTTCATACAGAGTTCCGTATGAATGAGGAGTATTGTATTAAGTCTCTGATCCAGCATAGGACAGAAACTGAGACTCGCAGTTCTAGGTGATTCATTGCGAATAAAATGCTTCCACCTTATAAGGAGTATTTGACGGATAGGTTTTCACGTCAAAATGACTGATTTGTTAAATTGGTTGGTGCGTAGACTTCAGCAGAGTTATCCTTATACGAATCTCGATCTCGGTCGAGTTTTTATTTGAAATATACTGGCCACAATCGAGATACTTGTGTGGCCCGTTATATCATTTATAACCCGTTGAATCCAGATAGAGTTTATCAGTTAAGGGTTCACTACTCCACTCTGTTACTGAAATTTATACACTCCAGCGCAAACGAAACAAACACCACATTGAACATCTATACTGTAAATCGACTATTATGTTTCTGTCTACTTTTTTTCCAGACAGAGCATTTTGAATGATAGAGCGTTTTGAAATTTAAATATACTTTCCAGAAAAAGCTCTAATTGAAAAGAAGAGTCATACCAATTCTAGGTAATCACGTTTGTTACCGGCATATCATTACGTGTCAATTTCTCGTACAGTATGTTTACACATTTTTCTGATTATGACTGACTCGCAACAGGCTAGGATAAGGTGGTCGTTTGTTGTTTATCCACATTTAGAGTTCTTCCGTAATTCACCAGGGAACAACTCGGAGTAATGAAATAAATAAAAAATAAAAAACGCTCTTGCGCGTCAGTTTTCAACATGGCGGGCCCTGATTGTGGTTGACGTGGGGCCTTCCCCCAATTTTTGTATTTTTATGTTTTAACTTTGTGAACAAAACACAAATTAGATGCTGAAAATTAAAATATTTGTCTGCTTTGCAAGTTTTTTTGCTGCGTCAAACGTCACCATTCACCTTAATCTACTTATGCTTGCAAATAAATCAACTCACTAGTTTTTAGTTTGTCGCAATCCCATCAGTTTTATTCACTAAGCAGTATATTTAGGAAAAGATATGGTAAAAAATGCCAGATAAAGTTTTCTCTACGGCATGGAATGACAAGAAAGGGCACACTCAAAACAAATTGACTTAGGAAGGGGGCACAGTTAAAACAGAATGACTTAACAAGGTGACACAGTCAAAATAGAATGATTTAAGATGGGGCATGCGGAAAACAGAGTGCAGAAGCGGGCACAGTTAAAACAGCAAGACTTAAGAAGGGGGCACAGTCAAAGTAGAATGACTTAAGAAGGGGACATACTGAAAACAGAGTGCAGAAGGGGCACAGTTAAAACAGAATGACTTAACAAGGGGACACAGTCAAAACAGAATGACATGAGAAGGGGCATACTGAAAACAGTGTGCAGAAGGGGGCACAGTTAAAACAGAATAAATTAACAATGGGACACAGTCAAAATAGAATGACTTAAGAAGGGGGCATACTGAAAACAGAGTGCAGAAGGGGTCACGGTTAAAACAGAATGTCTTAACAAGGGGACACAGTCAAAATAGAATGACTTAAGAAGGGGGCATACTGAAAACAGAGTGCAGAAGGGGCCAGAGTTAAAACAGAACAGCTGGTGACGTCTAGTTGTGATTTATTGAACCAGCAATTCGCCCCAAACATGTTTATGCACTAGACAAAGTTTATAAGTAAATTTAATGTTAACTTCATAGCTGATTCCATCACTCCAAACTCCTAAATATATCGAAAACTTGGCACCACCCTAATAGCGATCATTTGATAAGGTTTTGTTGACAGCAGCTGGTATGACGTCAGTCCAGAAGACGTAAAAGTCGTCTCTGTTTGGGTCGTAATTAGACGTGGCTACTGGGTTGCTTATGTGGTAAACTTGGAATTTACCATCGGCTGAAATCTTCCATTTTGATGGATCATCTTGATTTACATTGGGAGTGGGATTACTGAAAGAAAGAAACATTATAATATTAGAGTACTGGCACTTTCCATGTCTCTTCTTTGTAAGCTATGACAGTCTGTGAAATCAGTTCTCACAAAATTTTAAAATGTGCTGACAAACGACGTTCGGTACAAACACCGGAAATAACACTAATATCGTGGAAAGATGAAGGGATTTTTTCGCGTGCTTTCGTATCCTTTAGGTGTTTTTTTTGTATAGCGACAAATTAGCGTTAAAATAAGTTTTTGTTAGCGTTTTAAAAAATCGTTCAGTGAAAATTTGACTGCTTTAATGGGGTGGTGGAACACTCGACAAACAAACCGAATTGTCAGCTCCCTAAAACAGAACTTTTAACGAAGAAAACGTACTAGACATAATATTAAAATACGAGTCAGTCTGTTCCCAGACTGGATGCTTTGCACGTTGGTTGAGTCCTATAAGGAGTGTTTTTGTTGAACATATTTGACATACATATATTTATTGTGTAGGGTATGGCTAAAAAAAATTGACAAACTGAAAAAAATGCCCAAAATTAATTTGACAGTAAAGTGCAAAACGGAACCGTTTTTCTAGATCCAAAATTCAATTCTGATTCCGAAAACGTGGGTCCTATTTTTCGAAATTTTTGGTAAAAGAAAAACTGTCATTCGTAGTAGTGACTATGCTACACGAAAAGATTTACAACATTCAGTTAGTGTATGGATCTTTTTGGCGTTTACTGGCTTGGTGGGGGGGGGGAGATTGAGGCTTAATGGCGCGTCGACAACTTGGTCATTAGCGCCAACCTCAGTCACAGTGCAGTGGTCCGGGTTGCCACTGCACCACACATTACAGAGATGTTATTCAAACCCCTAATCTAAATCTTGTCATACATCTGTACCTCCTGCAAAATTGAAAAACACCGGACAGGAGGACTGGCTTGGGGTTTGGTAGTATGATGAATAATGGAATTATTGTGAATGAAACTAGCAAATGTCAGAAAGGTACTATTGTCGGACTTATCGCGATTTACAATACAAAAAAGAGTGGGTGCTGTTTTTTGAAATTTGTGGGAAAAACTTAAGTCGGTGTAGCAAAGATGTTACACGAAAAGGTTTAGAACATTCAGTTAGTCTGTGAATTCTTTTGGCGTGTACTGGTTTAGGGTTTGGTACTATTATAAACTAGTTGTAAAACCCGTCATGAAGACTGGCGATTCGAATTTGCAATCCTAAATTGGCCACCTATCGATGACTCGTATTTATCAAAACTGTTTTTATCGGTTAAACGATGTTTCTCTTGATATGATTCTTTTTTTTTTGCCATGTTTTTAATTATGTAACTTTTACCGTAAGTTCTTAGTGGTTCCCTAGGGAACCCTTACTTGCCTGTTTTGCTCTTTTCAGAGCAATAAAATGCTATAATATCTATGAGTACAGCTGCTGCATAATAGTGAAATATGCAATTTAACTAATGTAGGTTCTTTAAGATTGGTAGTTACACTATTGTGGCTTCGCCCACTCAATCCATGTATCCTGACATTCAGTTCACCGTCCTTCATTTATTTCATAACTCGGGAGCAAACGGTGTCTTTCACGTCCTGTGGCCTCGTGTTTTTTTTTTTTTGGCACTGAATCTGACTGCGCATTTTTGTGACTTTTAAGCCCTGTAGTAGGTTTGAATCAGTTGTTGGCGTCTCTCTCCACGAATATTCCCCCCTCCCCCGATCGCTCCTCCCCACTTCTTTCATTTTTTGTACTAAATCCACGCCTTTTCTTGTGCCTTTTTGTAACTCGATAGCAGTCACAAGTCATTGTTTCCTCCCTCCGACATACATATTTTTTTCCTTTTTACATTATTGTTAGACCATTGCTTCAGCATGGTTTCCTTCGATAAATTCTTTTTCTTGATCATTCATAGGGAAAAGGTATTGTTGTTTCTAGCATTGTTAAAGCATTGTTTGCTGTGTGCTGACGAAAAGGTGGTAACTACCGTTTTATGGGTTAAGATAACAGAATTGTGTTGGGTTGGATTTTTTTGTATGGAGGAAATCTTAAAATTGATACCGTGAGACAAATTAAAAAATAATAATACATTGAAAACGGTGTTCGAACTTTTGTCTATACGCGTTAATAATTAACAAAACATTGCTTAATTTAATCGAATCTTGTGAGATTTCGCGCCTTACGTCCAACACTTATTTTTCATTTTTTGTGGTTTCCTACGTAGGAGTGTGCATCGTACGTATGGTACGGTTGCGCGTGTTAAATGGTTATACTTCTTGTATGGTACGTACAATGACCAATACTGAGTTGAAGAAGGTAAATCCTGAAGAAGGTAAATTACATGCGTAAAAGGCATGCGTAAAAAGGCATGCAATAATTACATTTTTGTACACATGGGTTCCATTTTTCTATGCAAGTGACTCCGGTTCTCCTAACACATACATTATAATCGTTATCCCTTAAATAAATTGAAAAGGCAGTAGGGAATGTAAACTTAAAATGCATTAACAACTCAGCATTTGAGTTGCAAAACATAGCTGCATTTACGCAACAATTCCTGCTCGCTTGCCAAAAGCTGTTTGCATGCCAATCATTTCATCCCTAGCAAGTCCTAGTATTAGATCAAACATTTTTCTTCGTTTTTTTTATTTCTGTTAGGGCGCGTTTAGGCAACAAGTCATTCTCGCTCGCCGAATGCTATTTGCTAGTCAACGGTTATTTATTTATGACTAGTTTCCCGTTGTTAGTAAATGAATACGGTAATAGATAACAAATTAATTGTATGTATTGTATGTATGAATAACAACACGAATAAAGAACAAAGTGCTACAGTAATTTTAAACAATGCTACTAGATTGTTGTCGTTTCACGCTATTTCCAAAATGTGCTATTCTCCCTCAAAGTACAGCTTTTAGCAATGATCAAATGTCGGTAGAATAAATAGCTTCTCGCAGCGAGAATCATAAATCCAACATGGCGTCCATTTCGTGGCTATCGAATCCAAGACAAATGCCGGCATACAAAAAACAGTCCGTCGTCTTGTACTGCAGTAAAAATTGTTTTCTTGTTGTCATAAATCGACGCTCAAATGTTGCAATCATCGTACGCCGTGTCACGAGGCACGAGAAGAAGATTTGCGTCTGCGTCGTTGCAATAGTTACTAATACGCATAGCAACTCGAAAGCCGCATACTCCGGTAAAAGCGAGAAGCAGCCATCAGATTTAGTATTAATCAAGTAAAAGCTAATGAGCGAGAAAACTGTCGTTGCATAAATCAGCCCTTATTGTGTACGTAATTAAAAAATCCCTTTTGGTGGAAAAAATCGACGACACTGACTAGTATGAACCTTGTAACAACACAGACAAAAATCCGCTGTCTGCCTAAAACAAAACTTGCAGGGAACTCAGCCAATTTCCTTCGTCATTTAAAGATTTGATATCAAACGCAAAGTCATCCCACCAAGATTAAGAAGTTGATCCTTATCCTGGTAAAAACGAAAAAAAACTTGGTAAAGAATGCCGCCAAGCGTTTTTACCCTCTTAAGTCGTCTTATTAAACGCCAAGTTCTTACATCAAGTTAAAGGTGGCTTTTCACCTTTAATATAAAGAAAATAGCGATAAATTAAAGAAGGAGCAACACTTCACTGGCGAATTTTCATAACGAAAATGAGATCACGTGACCCACATCAGCCTATTGGATGACAGAGAATCTGGAACGTGGATGCTGTGTTTAGAATACGGGAACGCTATCGAAATGGTGAATCGGCGCCTTTAAGCCTACTGACTAAATCTTCACACCTTAAAAATGGGGTTAGGGGTTTGAATAATATCTCTGTAATGTGTGGTGCAGTGGCAACCCGGACCACTGCACTGTGACTGAGGTTGGCGCTAATGACCAAGCTGTCGACGCGCCATTAAGCCTCATTCCCCCCCCCCCCTTAAAAATGAAAAGCTTCAAAATTGCAAAGTAATTTCCAGATTTTTCATTTAACTGTCGGACTATTAGGAGGTATTAACTTGTAAAGTTCTACTTTGGGGAGATCATCACTTACACAAACCATGGAGCTGGAGCTCTGTAGCCACTCTTCACGCGAGCGTGGGGCAGGGCGTGTACTTCCGGTGACGGCCATTTTCTAATGCTTACTCCGCGTGAGGAGCAAGATAGCACGTGTCTCAACTACGTTCGATAGTTACAATGACGTTTAACAAACTAAGAGAACGTAGCGGTCAAAGGAAGAACTGCAGTTTGGTTTGGTTGTTCCTTCCTACTTATTTTAATTCCAAGAAAGGAAGTGTACGAATTCCACAGTGTGTGACCACATCGTCAAAAACACTCCACATCGAACCGACAATTACAAAATGGACGCCGAGCAAGCCAGAGCAGGCCGCCAAGAGGGAAGTGACGTCATGTGAGCATGCGCATTGGTCATTGTTTTTTTTTCTCGGGAATGAGCCCTGCCCCGCGCTGCAGCGTTGAGTGGCTTGTCCATCACACGTAGTGATACAGTATATAAGTCCATGCACAAACACAGCAATAAGCCATGTCAAAAGGAACGAAAATATCAGGTGGTCGTGATAGCATTCAGATAAATTCTTATGTCGTTTACTCATTATTGCGTAGTCATTATGCGTAGTAACCACGCTCTCCTGAATTAATATCAAGCATAATGTCTGCACACAATTAACTTAGTTCTATTTTGTAAAAAAAAATGTTTCCTGATCAAAACAAGGCCCACAATTGACACAAACCAAGCATATTTTAAATTTTCAGCCCGATTATCCTTGGCGTGTTTACAAAAATGTTGACGAAAAACACAAAAATACAAGGACCTAAATGACTAATGCAGGCCATCTCTTTTTATATCCTCGTATTTTTGTGTTTTCGTCATCATTTTTGTGAAGAAGGCAAGAATAATCAAGGATAATCAATTGTGGGCCTTGGTTTGATCAAGAGACAACTTTTTTCTAATTGTACTCTGACTACTAATTAATTTTTTCTACAATACATTTATTGTTTCATAACTTAAAACTGCTCGTAGTTCGAACCACTAACCTACCCATGTTTTGCAAAATTTGCCCACGACGAACACATAAGATTCATAATTTTTTTATCATCTGCAGTTGGTTTCTTCACAAACTCGTTTTTACCATCGAATAGGAACGCTAGGTCATCTGCATGACCCACACCTAAGGGGGAAAAATGACCAACATTCATTAACCGTTCTCTTACGTTTGTTTAAAAAAATCGAGCTGAATTTCAAGATCATGATATAGAAATGATATTTCATGCTGCCCCACTGATAGCTCTGCATCGCCAACTCGCATCCTTTGCCCCCAAATTGCGTCACTCATTGATAATCCTGCACTCAAGGGCAAAACACAGCTCGACAGCCAATCAGCGATAAAATGTGCGCGTGTCAACAGCCAAATTAACCTGCTGCTATGCTGAAATGAACAAAATATCAAAATTGTCCACGCAAGGTTCTTTTTTATATCTTGTCATGGTAGCATACCTCGTAACTTCATAACAGACAACGATAACTGAACTTTTGTTTCTCAAACCGAGCACTACCTGTTATTGCTCATGGTTTTTGGTGTTCAACCCGAGCAGTACCTGATATTGCTCATGGTTCTAGTCGCTGATGTTCTCCGTATAAAAGAAATGCAAGTGGAAAAAAAGCACGCATTTCGATTTTTCTAATGTGGTCTGACATTCAACACAAGGTCTAATGTGCACGGCCCAGGCTATGCAACTATGGCAACCTAATCAGCGTGTTGGAGTTTGCAATGCAACGCAAACATTGGGATATTGCCCTTCGTGGTAGTAGAGCATGAAGCTGAAACACAGGGTTTGATTGTAAATCTAGTATGAGATAACAAATCAACGAGCTGAAAGAGAGCACGAATTTGATCAACAACGTTCGTTGGAATCCTTGCCTGTACGACGTCACGAAGTAGGCCTACCACGACAAAATATATATAAAAAACAATACTGCTATTTTGTTTATTACAACACACCAGCAGTCATTTTGTTTGTAAAAAAAAAGAATTTAAACGAATCCAGCCATAATTTAGGATAAAATGAGAAAAATAGCTAAACGACCAACAGAACAAGTGGGAGTGGAGTGATCGTCGACAACACAGATGATGAAGACGTGACAATGAAGAGCTGCTTATTAAGAAAAAAGTAGACTGACGCTAGAAATGTGACTGATGAAGGTCACGTTTAATTAATTCAGCACATGCGGCTGATAAGTCACAGAGAAAAACCAAACTCAACATTAAGCTAAACAGGGTGAGTCAGAAGTCCGTATCAGGGGCTAGCATTTGGTAGCAATGAACATTCCTTCAATAATAAGTTGGCAGACTTGCAAAAT
>JAHWFP010234882.1:30474-41611 GCA_023313725.1 Lithobius niger | reverse complement strand
AGCTATGCATTCCGAATTGTATCCCATAGCCAATATGACGTCACTTGACGCTGCTCTATTGGCATCCTTAAGATTTGTATGCTTTTCTTCACAGTTGCTGTTTAGAAAATGAGTGAAAATTGGAACACTATACGTAATCATTCACAACAACACAAACTCTTCGTCCCCAACCCAAACAAGAACCAAAAAATTAAATGAAAATCCATGATGGGAATTTCATTGTTTCTGGGTCATTGTTTACAGGATTAATGTCCTTAAGGTATTAATCATCTTAAGGTTTTTGACAGTGAAGCAAATTGTGCGTGCAGATAAGCTCTAGTTTGTCCATCTTTGGAATTTACTCAGGAGTTTTAAGGAGATGATTATGCTTATCTGCTGGGAATATTGCTCTGTATTGTAGGTGTTTCTCAGAAACAGTTGAAGTGGCCTGATGTGAATATGGATGCAGTTGAGAAAGCTCAGTGTGGCCTAGAAGAACTTCCTGTTTTCATCTGTTTTATACTGTGATTAGAGAATGTTTTCAAAATTTTAATCGTGCTTTCTTAGGCAGGTAGTGTTTACATCACTTACGTAAATTAAGTGCATCCTTCAAATGCCGCCACTGTGCCGACTACCAACTTCTGGAAGAAGTACTTACTTTTAGTCAGTAGGGTAAACACTAGCGGCCTAAAAAAAAGTTATGAAAATTCGTGAATAATTTCCAATGGTGGTCAAAAACAGTGACCTTAAGGAGTGCCCATAAAGGGTTTTCATTGATTTTTTTTATTTTGTTTGGACTGAAGAAAGAAAGAAGTTTGTATTGTGAGTGATTACATACAGTATCACAATTGCCTGCGACAAATGTGATGTGCTTACTAAATTTCGGAATCCCCTACGTAAAATACTGTCTTCTGACGATTACGTACAAGCTGTCTGCTGACGATTTTACCCCTTGGAATATCAGCTTGGAATACGTAATAACCAGCTAATTATTTCTTAATAATTTTGCTGCAGGTCTTTTTCACAGCGCAATAGCACAGAGTGGAGCACCCCTGTGTCACTGGGCCTTCCAGAATAATCCTCTTTATTGGGCTAAGAAACTTGCATCGTCTTTTGACTGCACAACAACATCTAACTCTCAAATGGTTGAATGTCTCAGAGAGATTCCGGCCGTCGACATTCTTAAAATGCTTAGTACATTCCAGGTATGATATTGATCGTTTATACAGTTGAAAGTGGGTGTTGGCATGTAATGTCAAGAGATTCGTCCGTGGGACCATATGATCCTGGGCCATTGGATCACACATTTAAGCTTGCTTCTCTTAGGACTGATCGGAATTTTTCTTTGAAAAATGTTACCTTCTTCCACACCAGGATGCACCCCTCTGCAAGATGGAGGGATGAGGCTTAATGGGGCGTCGACAGCAAGGTTATTAGCACCAACCTCAGTCACAGTGTAGTAGCAAAATAACCAAGTCCTGAAACAAAAAGCTAACATCATAAGATTTCTTAGAGAAACCGAGCGAAGCCGAGTTATTAGAGGCGTAGCGGATGCGAGATTGAATCGCCTTATGAACCTATTCGCATCTGGAACTATTAAAAACTATTTCTCCTGGCGTACGCCTGGAGCAAAAGGAGTTAATTTACGTAGGCTTAGTTCATAACTATGTGAATTTTGAGGACATGTCTTGGTTTTACTTAGCTTGCAGTATGTAACATTTAAGGATTTGACAGAATTGTTACAGAGTTTGGCAAGCCTTTTATAGTATTTGGGAGAATTTGGTAAACTTTTACGGAATTTGACAGAATTTTGGGGTAACCCATAAAGACAAGCAACAGGGTAAAACAAACCGCTTAGCTGATGTTCTAAAGAATTATAATTTAGCAACACTAAGCCGGTTTTAAAGCCACCTGAACACCTTTCCAGACATAGATGTAATACTTAACTAAGATCGGTGTTAGTGGACTTCGAACCTTCAAAAATTAAATGTTAATAATAATACAATAAATCAATTTTATTGTATTATTACTATTATAAATCTGACCTCATGTTAACAAATCAATCTCAGATTTGTCCCCCTGGGGTCCATATTGTAAGTAGGCTTCCTATGGAGGACAAAATCTCAGCAGTCATCGGTATATGATAATAACATAGAACACCAAAAACGTTGAATAAAACTGAAAATGTTCCGACGCCTACACATTGAAGACACACACGAAACAGCAATTTTTTTTTACTAAGGTCAAAGGACATACATGCGTGGTTATATGTACCAGTTCTTAAAAATCAAAATTGCTGCTTAAATGGCATCGAAAAAAAGATTTTTGGCTTTTATCTTCTGAATCGCTTATCACATTGAACACAAACTGGTTATTAATCATTCAGAATAACATATTCATAAAAAAGGTTCATCCAACGTTTATGAAAATTCAAAATGGCGCCGTAACATGGCGTCCAAAATCAGTTTACAGAAGATATAGCCAAAGAGGCGAACCAAACTGAAGGAAATTTGGTATAAATATTCTTTGAAGTATAACTGAAGTTGATTTTAGTAGATATTTTTGAGAGTCATGTTGCTTTCTGTTTAGAAGTAAATGTTAATAATTATCCTAAAATCTCCTAACTTGTGTAATATTTGTGTGCAATGGTAATATTTAAAATCGGGTGAACAGGAGAAAAATCAAATCGGCTCTAGATAATCTAGATAAATACAACTGCAAACCTATTGCCGTTTAAACTTAAACCTCAGACTGCCTGAGTGGGAATTGAACCTACAACTTTTGTACCAAAGGCTAAAGTCGTACCGCTAAGGTGGCTTTAACTAAATACAAATGCAAACCTATTGCCGTTGCGTTTGAATTTAAATGTCAGATTGCCTGAGTTGGAATTGAACATACAAAATTTAATACCGAAGCCTGACGTCCTACCGCTAAGGTGGCTTATAAATAATAAAGATGCAAACCTGTTTCTGAGACGGCTTAGCAGTAGATCTTATGCCGCTGTCGTGGATTCCGCTCCGGCAATTAAATCGTTCGTAGCTTTGCTGTCGGTTCCTGCCTTTTTATGAGATTTCCAGTTTCTATTTCATTTCTTCCATTTTCTTCCATTAAATTGCAGTCATTCTATATAATGTAGAATCTATTGCGTTCCTTCGTTTGATATTATTTAGAATTTCCTTTAATTCAGACGTTTGGTTGGTCAAGCCCAAAGATGTTTGTGCCAACCGTTGATGGCAAGTTTTTACCGAAGGAACCAACCCAAATCCTATTATCTGGGGAGTTAAACCACGTGCCATATCTGAGTGGGCTAACTAAAGATGAAGGTGTACTGAATTTCGCTGGTAGGTAATCATTCCGTTCGAATTAATTTCTTCTTTTTAGCAATTTGTACTAACAAATTTGAAAAACCGGAATTTAGCGCTATCATTGATGATCTAACCTCAAACTGGATATGTATACTTTGTAGTATACATTGTGAACTTAATGTGCATTTGAACTGTAATCACTCTTGGAGCCAAGTTTTCTACGTCTTATTGATGAAATGTTGGTAAGTTTTAGTGTACAACTTAGTGGTTACTAATGCTTGAACCTTCCCTTTGTTCCTCCACATGTTTCTTGCGACCTTTTTCTTGCGACCTTCTACTTGGCCTGTGAGTGGTAATGAGTATGCCTGTGAGAAGAACACAGTCCTGCTCGCAGGCAAACTCACTACCGCCCACAGGCAGAGTAGAAGGTCGCATATCACATTAGGTCTAACATGACACATTTGGTCTCATCTCTGATATGCTCATTTGTTTTTTTAAGTCATTTGTTTTTTAGCTTTCAGCTGTGTACTGTATTGCTGATCTGATTTAGGCTAAAAAATAACGTATCTGTTGACGAGCCCTTCCTTTCATGTACTTCCTTCCAAGAAGCTTTATGATATTTAATGACGCAGTTATATGTTAGGCTACTGAAAGTGATGTATTACTTATTTCAATGACAATAGATTAATATTTGTTTTGCAGAATTATTTTTGTTTTTCAACATGTCGAACTTGAAAGAAAATATCGACCAAGAATTTAAGTTTATCTTAGACGATCAAGGCAGAGCGAATGAAGCCAAAAAATTAGTCATGGAAAAATATTTTTCACGTATTGATTGGGATGACGATGTTGCCGTGCGGAAAGCAACCGTAAAGGTAAAAAAAAGTCTAACTTTGTTTGTTCGTTTGTTTGTTTGTTTAAGGACTAGTCCCAGTGAGCCAGGTTAGTAGTTGGGTATGGCAACATCAATTTCACAAACGAGGGTATATAGAGATGCCGTTAAGAGAGGAAGGTTGCTAGTGTTGTTTAATAGCTGTGTGGAAACAAAGCTGGGCAGATGAGTTGCGGTAATGATCACGTAACTTCCACAAAATCTACGCACAATACTGTCAGAATATTTTCTTTCGATGCTGAAGATTGGGTCGTTGACACCGAACCATAGCAAGAAACTTTTCTGGAGTAAAAACAGTACTGATCATTTTAGCTCCTCTCACTGAAATGGTAGCTCTCTCCCCAAAACAGATCATATTTATGCCTCCCCCGAGCTGATAATTTTTAGCCCCACTTTCGAAAATTCTTAATATTTGTACTCCTCCCATTCATATTTTTTAGCCCCTCCTCTCAAACTGATAACTGAAAAAGAGCTACTCCTACCCCCCACCTCTCCAAAATAAAGATAAGTTATAAACGAATAAATAAATAAATAATTTCTTGCAAGGAAAGACGTCAGAACAGGGTTTACATAGAAACCACTTATGCCAAGTCACAAGTAGAGAAAAGAGAAATTTTAAAAATTTAGAAAAAATTATACTTTTTATTTCTTGCTTGAAACTCACCAACAAACGAACCGTAATAACACGAGTAGGTAGGCAGCTCCGCATGTCGACAACTCTATGCGCAAAGTACACCTTTCCATAGTCCCTCTTAATGGGATCGATAAGAGGCTTGAGAGGATAACCTCTTATGTTGCTATTGCTCTTAATGGTAAATAAACTACAAGAATCAGTATCGATCAGTCCATGTAAAATGGAAAAGCTGGCATATGAGGTCTAACTTCAGCCTTTGAGCGGATCCGCGTACGACTTTCCACAGAGACCAGGCAACAACTTTATGAAACGTCTACGAACAGACTCTATATGATTTATTCCTTTGATTAAACCATGCGCAATGGCTGTTTGCCGTGACGTCGCCATGAGTTAGCCAATGACGAACGAGAACAACGGCTGTTTGGCCATCTGATTGGACTAGCCCAGTCACGTGATAAGCACGTCACAGCAAACAGCCATGGCGCGTTGTATGCCAGACATGGTTTTCCATGACGTCACCATGAGTTAGCATGCTCACAGATAAGGTGGCCAGACATGGCAAGCTTACTCCAAAGTAGGTCAAACGTAAGCAAGATAATTTTTGTGCCTTTCAAGTGGTATTGTTCCAAGGGACGGAATTAAACTTGTGCTGCCTAGGGGGCTACCACGGTTTTTTTTTACCGTCCACCCACTTATTTTCATATTTTCATGCTTTTCTCTGAAATATTTTACGACCTTTCTATTTTTTTATTGCTATTTTACCCTGATTTTGCCGCCATGGGATATTATAGTCACCTAAGCTTCACTCTAAATATGCTTTTGACGCCTTCCCTATCTCAACCCGAACCCTCACATACAAAAACTGTTGAAACATTCCAGGCACAGCCGTTAACAAGTTTCCTCTCTCACTTCCCATAGTTCCACTAGTCCTTTTGTATGCAAAGTTTTTTTTTTAGGAAAGATGGATTATAAACTCGGTAAAAGCAAAAGGAGGAAAAAGGACGATGCTTTACTTGTGTGACTGCATCGTTGCTTGTACTTTAAAGAGACTAAATGGTAAAATAATCCACACGAATTAGCAAAAATTGGAAAAATCATCACAAAATAAACTGGCCTTATTACTCCCTTTTTGACATTGTTGCCCTCCCTGCCCCTAGCAACGACCCTATGCTGACAGCAGCAATATTTTTTTGGGGGGAAAATAATGCTGGCCTCTGCTCTTTGTACAGAAGCCCAGTAGCTAATTTGTAGCCCTTTACCTTCCTGTACAAATACTTGCACCCAACCTCCAGTGTTACTTGATGCTCTCACCTTGTAACTTTGGTGATGATGGGAGCGAGGGGGGGGGGGCATGACGCAATCTCAACTAGAATTTGCTATGCTTTTCTGATCTGTGGTTTGTAATCTAAACCTTCGCCCGCAGCGAGTTTCTACTTCTGCCAACGGAAGAACGTCATGTTGTAGTACATAAGTACACGTTAAGGAAGGGAGGGAATAAACCAAAATGTAATTGTTCTATAATTCTATGGTGTTAGGTTATAAACCAATGAGATCAGAGAAAGCATAGCAAATTGTAGCTGAGATTGCGTCATGGGTCAATCACCAAAGTTAAAGGTAAGAGCATCTAGTAATATTGTAACACTGGAGATTGGGTGTAGGGATTTCAACTCCACAAGCATTTGTACACGAAGATAAAGGGCTACACATTAGAATTGGAACTAAAGCTGTTTTCAAAGTCAATTTCTTGTTTTTTACTGCACTTTTTCTCCGTTAATCTCGTGTGCAGGCATTTTCAGATGCGTCGTTTGACGTCCCACATTATGAAATGATGGAACTACTTCTCCAAAATGACTTTGCGATGTATGCGTATTCATTGGATTATGCTCCGAGTGTTGGGCTTGCAAACATTCTTGGAATTAATGAAACATGGGGTACGTCAAAACATTGTAAAATTTAATACAGGATGAGTCACAAGTCCGTATCAGGGGCCAGCATTTTGTAGCAATGACCATTCCTTCAATAATTAGTTGGTAGACTTGCAAAGTGGGTCTGGGGCTATTTGATCATGCGTGGGTGAATAACCTTGACATGTCCCTTCAAGGTCATCTCGCTGCTAACTTCTAAACTATGCGTCTTAGAAAA
Source organism: Lithobius niger (assembly GCA_023313725.1). Classification (NCBI taxonomy): domain Eukaryota; kingdom Metazoa; phylum Arthropoda; class Chilopoda; order Lithobiomorpha; family Lithobiidae; genus Lithobius; species Lithobius niger. The sequence continues at coordinate 34,659 of JAHWFP010234882.1, read as the reverse complement.
TCGGTGTACATTAGAAAGATGTAGACAACCACAAACCAATGCTAAAGCAAAAAACAAAATGAAATTCAGAGCAAAAGTAAAGGAGTTACTTTTGTTGATAGTGGTATAAACTGCACTGCAATACACTGGGGTAGGCAGGCTTAAGGCAAGATATGAATGTGAAAAGGTAGTGCAGAGAAAGTTATCGTTAGACTAAACATGAAATCTAATCGTGTCTGCTGGTAGTTAATCTGGTACGTTTACACATTTAAAGGGGGGGACAGGCTTCTTCTTTAGGCACTACTAGACATGTCAAGGTCATTCACTCACGCATGGCCCCAGACTCATTTTGCAAGTCTGCCAACTTATTATTGAAGGAATGTTCATTGCTACGAAATGCTAGCCCCTGATACGGACTTCTGACTCACCCTGTTTAGCTTAATGTTAGTTTGGTTTTTCTCTGTGACTTTTCAGCCGCATGTGCTGAATTAATTAAATGTGACCTTCATCAGTCACATTTGTAGCGTCAGTCGACTTTTTTCTTAATAAGCATCTCTTCATTGTCATGTCTTCATCATCTGTGTTGTCGACGTTCACTCCACCCCCACTTGTTCTGTTGGTCGTTTAGCTATTTTTCTCATTTTATCCTAAATTATGGCTGGATTCGTTTAAATTATTTTTTTTTTACAAACAAAATGACTGCTGGTGTGTTGTAATAAACAAAATAGCAGTATTGTTTTTCATATTTATTTTGTCGTGGTAGGCCTACTTCGTGACGTCGTACAGGCAAGGATACCAACGAACGTTGTTGATCAAATTCGTGCTCGCTTTCAGCTCGTTGATTTGTTATCTCATACTAGATTTACAACTCCAACCCTGTGTTTCAGCTGCATGCTCTACTACCACGAAGGCAATATCCCAATGTTTGCGTTGCATTGCAAACTCCAACACGCTGTTTAGGTTGCCATAGTTGCACAGCCTAGGCCGAGCACATTAGGCCTTGTGTTGAATGTCAGACCACATTAGAAAAATCTAAATGCGTGCTTTTTTTTCCACTTGCGTTTCTTTTATACGGAGAGCATCAGCGAACAGAACCATGAGCAATATCGGGTACTGCTCGGGTTGAACACCAAAAACAGGTAGTGCTCGGTTTGAGAAACAAAAGTTCAGTTATCGTTGTCTGTTATCATGAAGTTACGAGGTATGCTACCACGACAAGATATGAAAAAAAGAACTATGCGTGGGCAATTTTGATATTATGTTCATTTCAGCATAGCAGCAGGTTAATTTGGCTGTTGACACGCGCAAATTTTATCGCTGATTGGCTGTCGAGCTGTGTTTTGACCTTGAGTGCAGGATGATCAATGAGTGACGCAATTTGGGGGCAGAGGATGCGAGTTGGCGATGAGTGCTATCAGTGGGGCAGCATGAAGTATCATTTCTATATCATGATCTTGAAATTCAGATTGACTTTTGTTTTTAAAAAACGTAATAGAGCGGTTAATGAATGTTTGTCATTTTTTCCTCCTTAGGTGTGGGTCATGCAGATGACCTAGCGTTCCTATTCGATGGTGAAAACGAGTTTGTGAAGAAACCAACTGCAGATGATAAAAAAATTATGAATCTTATGTGTTCGTCGTGGGCAAATTTTGCAAAACATGGGTAGGTTAGTGGCTCGAACTACGAGCAGTATTAAGTTATGAAACAATAAATGTATTTCTTGTAGAAAAAAAAACTTAATTTGTAGTCAGGGTACGATTAGAAAAAAGTTGTCTCCTGATCAAACCAAGGCCCACAATTGATTATCGTTGGTTATTCTTGCCTCGTTCACAAAAATGATGACGAAAACACAAAAATACGAGGATTTAAAAAGAGATGGCCTGCATCAGTCATTTAGGTCCTTGTATTTTTGTGTTTTTCGTCAACATTTTTGTGGGCCTTAGGGCCTAAGGGCCTTAGGGCTTCGGGCAGATGACCAGGAGTGGTTAACGCTCGTTAAACCCTTTTTTTTAAAACATTTTTGTAATAATCAGGCTGAAAATTTAAAATATGCTTGGTTTGTGTCAATTGTGGGCCTTGTTTTGATCAAGAAACATTTTTTTTACAAAATATATTTCATGCAAAATAGAACTAATTTAATTGTGTGCATACATCATGCTTGATATTAATTTAGGAGAGCATGGTTACTATACGCATAATGACTCGCAATAATGAGTAAACGACATGAGAATTTATCTGAAAGCTATCACGACCACCTGGTATTTTCGTTCCTTTTGACATGGCTTTGTGTGGTTTTTGTAAATGATGATCTCCCCTAAGTAGAACTTTTCAAGTTAATACCTTCTAATAGTCCGACACTTAAATGAAAAGTCTGGAAATTACTCTGCAATTTTGAAGCATTTCATTTTTAAGGTGTGAAGATTTAGTCAGTAGGCTTAAAGACGCCGATTCACCATTTCGATAGCGTTACCCTAATTCTAAACACAGCATCCACGTTCCAGATTCTCTGTCATCCAATAGGCTGATGTGGGTCACGTGATCTCGTTTTCGTTATGAAAATTCGCAAGTGAAGTGTTGTTCCTTTTTTAATTTATCGCTATTTTCTTTATATTAAAGGTGAAAAGCCACCTTTAACTTGATGAAATAACTTGGCGTTTAATAAGACGACTTCAGACGGTAAAAACGCTTGGCGGCATTCTTTACCATCGTTTTTACCAGGATAAGGATAAACTTTTTGTTTATTAGAAATTGTGAGGTTAAATACAAACCAACGAAAATGTATGCATCAGTTAGGTTTATGAGTGTCTTAGTCTTGGCGAGATGACTTTGCATTTGATATCAAATCTTTAAATAGCGAAGGAAATTGGCGGAGTCCCTTACAAGTTTTGTTTTAGGCAGACAGCGGATTTTTGTATGTGTTGTTACAAGGTTCATATTAGTCAGTGTCGTCGATTTATTTCCTCCGAACGGGATTTTTAAATTAAGTACACAATAAGGGCTCGGTTATGCAACGACAGTTTTCTCGCTCACTAGCTTTTACTTGATCAATACTAAATCTTATGGCTGCTTCTCACTTTTACCGGAGTATGCGGCTTTCGAGTTGTCTATGCGTATTACTAACCATGGCAACGACGCAGACGCAAATCTTCTCCTCCTGCCTCGTGACACGGCGTACGATGCTTGCAACATTTGAGTGTCGATTTATGACAACAAGAAAACAATTTTTAATGCAGTACAAGACGACGGTCTGTTTATTTGTATGCCGGCATTCGATGGTTTGTCTTCGATTCGATAGCCACGAAATGGACGCCATGTTGTATTTTGAATTCTCGCTGCGAGAAGCTATTTATTCTACCGACATTTGATCATTGCTAGAAGCTGTACGTTGAGGGAGAATAACACATTTTGGAAATAGCGTGAAACGACAACAATCTAGTTGCAATGTTTAAAATTACTGTAGCACTTTGTTCTTTATTCGTGTTGTTATTTATAATACATACAATTAATTTGTTATCTATTACCGTATTCATGGAACCCATGTGTACAACAATGTAATTATTGCATGCCTTTTTACGCATGCCTTTTACGCATGTAATTTATCTTCTTCAGGATTTACCTTCTTCAATTCATTATTGGCCATTGCACGTACCATACAAGACGTATAACTATTTAACACGCACAACCGTACCATACGCACGATGAACACTCTTACGTAGGAAACCAATAAAAATCAAAAATAAGTGTTGGATGTAAGGCGCGAAATCTCACAAGATTCGATTAAATAAGCAATGTTTTGTTAATTATTAACGCGTATAGACAAAAGTTCGAACACCGTTTTCAATATAATATAATTTTTAATGTGTCTCACGGTATAAATATTAAGATTTCCAGCATACAAAAAGAAACCAACCCAATACAATTCCGTTATCTTAACCCATAAAACGGTAGTTACCACCTTTTCGTCAGCACACAGCAAACAATGCTTTAACAATGCTTAAACAACAATACCTTTTCCCTAAGAATGATCAAGAAAAAGAATTTATCGAAGGAAACCGTGCTGAAGCAATGGTGTAACAATAAAGCTGCAAACAAACATGCACATGCACCGAAACCGTGCACAAAACCAGTGAATTTAATACGCCGTCACACTGAAGTAATCTATTCGTGGACTCGTTTACTAGAACAAAGCGAGTTATTGATACGCCA